>CM036757.1:79814601-79884601 GCA_020796225.1 Arion vulgaris | reverse complement strand
TGTGTGTGTGTAGACGAGATGTGTTCTTGTATCTATATCAGACGTTTATGTGTGTGTACTTGTGTGTGTATGTGTGTGTGTAGACGAGATGTATTCGTGTATCTATATCAGACGTTTAGGTGTGTGTACTTGTGTGTGTGTGTGTGTGTGGGGGGTGGGTCTGTAGACGAGATGTGTTCGTGTATCTATATCAGACGTTTATGTGTGTGTACTTGTGTGTGTGTGTGTGTGTGTGTGTAGAAGAGATGTGTTCTTGTATCTATATCAGACGTTTATGTGTGTGTACTTGTGTGTGTGTGTGTGTGTGTGTAGACGAGATGTGTTCTTGTATCTATATCAGACGTTTATGTGTGTGTACTTGTGTGTGTGTGTGTGTGTGTGTAGACGAGATGTGTTCTTGTATCTATATCAGACGTTTATGTATGTGTACTTGTGTGTGTGTGTAGACGAGACGTTTATGTGTGTGTACTTGTGTGTGTGTGTAGACGAGACGTTTATGTGTGGAGGCCATATGGTGGACGTACTTGTCTATATCTGGTGGTAGATGTTTCTTGTGTCTGTAGGAGACGTTTCTTGTGTCTGTAGGAGACGTTTCTTGTGTCTGTAGGAGACGTTTCTTGTGTCTGTAGGAGACGTTTTTATTTGTATGTTTCTGTATAAATGCTAGCATATTCTAGTATGGTTATATGTTTTCCTGCTGGTAGATATTGTGCTCTAATGTGGGTAAGCTATACGTTCTAATGTGAGTAAAATAATACGTTCTAATGTGAGTAAAATAATACGTTTTAATGTTGATAAAATAATATGTTTTAATGTTGATAAAATAATATGTTTTAATGTTGATAAAATAATATGTTTTAATGTTGGTAAAATAATATGTTTTAATGTTGATAAAATAATATGTTTAAATGTTGGTAAAATAATATTTTCTAATGTGGATATGTTAGAATGTTATCAAGTCTATATTGTGATGATGTTTTGATGTTAATTGTGTACTGTTAGATGGTGTACAAGTACTGTTAGATGGTGTACAAGTACTGTTAGATGGTGTACAAGTACTGTTAGATGGTGTACAAGTACTGTTAGATGGTGTACAAGTACTGTTAGATTGTGTACAAGTACTGTTAGATGGTGTACAAGTACTGTTAGATTGTGTACAAGTACTGTTAGATGGTCTACAGGTACTGTTAGATGGTGTACAAGTACTGTTAGATTGTGTACAAATACTGTTAGATGGTGTACAAGTACTGTTAGATGGTATACAAGTACTGTTAGATTGTGTACAAGTACTGTTAGATTGTGTACAAGTACTGTTAGATTGTGTACAAGTACTGTTAGATTGTGTACAAGTACTGTTAAATGGTGTACAGACGTTAGTAAAGTGATATGCAAGAGTATGTGAGACAAAGTGCAAGTACCAGGCGGTGATGTACAGCCGTGATTGAGGTGATGTACATCCGTGATTGAGGAGATGTACAGCCGTGATTGAAGTGATGTACAGCCGTGAATGTAGTGATGTACAGCCGTGATTGAGGTGATGTACACCCGTGAATGTAGTGATGTAAAAACGTGATTGCGGTGATGTACAGCCGTGAATGTAGTGATGTACAAACGTGATTGAAGTGATGTAGTACATCCGTTCTTGATTGCAGTGATATCTAAATGCTGTCAGACTTTGATGTGCAAGAAATGTACACACACTGTCAGACACACAAATAACATTAGCAAATAGCACAATCATAAGAAGACACAAAGTCCTGCTGGAAACAAAAAAGAAATGTACAACATCTACATCTTACTTGTTCACAATAAACTCAGCAGCTCTATGTGGTCGGAGCAGGACGAGGAGGAGGAGGAGAATGTTCGAGAAACCACAGAAAAATACCATTAGAAAATACTGTTCTCAACACAAGAAATGATAGCAAATATAACAATGGCGATGATGTCGTTGTTTTTCTAGGATGGACATACACACACACACATACACACAGACACATAGAAATGGAGAGAGAGAGAGAGAGAGAGAGAGAGAGAGAGAGAGACACGACACTATTTTAAAAAAATTACTTTTGTTTATAAAATGAAGAAATGTGATAATATAAGCAACCTACATATGTTGTATCTAGTTGGTTGCTATTGTTGCTGGCATAGCTTTGAGGTAGTTTTCTATGTTGTATCTAGTTGGTTGCTATTGTTGCTGGCATAGCTTCGAGATAGTTTTCTATGTTGTATCTAGTTGGTTGCTATTGTTGCTGGCATAGCTTTGAGATAGTTTTCTTGCCGTTGTACATTCATAATTGGAAATTCTAGACTTGAATAATAATTTGTTGATTTATTCTAGTGATTGTGTTATCTCAATTTCTGACTGAGTTAGTAGGTTTTGTTCATATCTGTGAGCCGTGTTGTCAGATCATTGATTTAGATTTGTGCAGAGATTATTATATGGATAGCTTGTGAACATTTAATGCTAATCTATTTGCTGGATTCGACAATTAGAGTGCTAGATGGTGACTAGACTGCTATATGGTGATTATACTGTTAGATGGTGATTATACTGTTAGATGGGGATTATAATGGCAGATGATGATTATACTATCAGATGGTGATTAGAATGTTAGATGGCGGTTACATTGCTAGATGGTGACTAGACTGCTAGATGGTGACTAGACTGTTAGATGGTGACTAGACTGTTAGATGGTGATTAGACTGTTAGATGGTGACTAGACTGTTAGATGGTGACTAGACTGTTAGATGGTGACTAGACTGTTAGATGGTGACTAGACTGCTAGATGGTGATTAGACTGTTAGATGGTGACTAGACTGTTAGATGGTGATTATAATGGCAGATGATGATTATACTATCAGATGGTGATTAGAATGTTAGATGGTGATTAGGTGTTATATATATATGGCCTTTTTCATCTTTACAGACGGTCAATTGGCAAGTGTTTTACTGTGACACCTTCTGAGTTTTCGCTTTTCTCTCTTGTCGTTCAGCTCATACATAAGTCTCTTCTCAAAAGACTCTGCGCCCTTCCGGAATTTGGCTTTCCACACAACTCTGTCATCAGCTAGTCCCTTCCATGTGCTGGGACCTATAGAAAAGTTTTTCATTGAGGCTTTGCAGAAATCTTTATATATGAGCAGTGGTCTGCCCTGGTGCCTCTTCCTCCGAAAGTTCACAGAACAACATTTGTTTTGGTATGCGGCAAGTTTCCATTCTTCTCACATGTCCCAACCATCTTGTGAGAAGATTAGGTGTTAGATGGTTATTATTATGTTAGATGGTGATTAGACTACTAAGATGGAAATTAGACTGGTAAGATGGTGATTAGACTGCTAGATGGTGATTAGACTACTAAGATAGTGATTAGACTGCTAGATGGTGATTAGACTACTAAGATAGTGATTAGACTGCTAGATGGTGATTAGACTACTAGATAGTGATTCGACTGGTAAGATGGTTATTAGACTGGTAAGATGGTGATTAGACTACTAAGATGGTGATTAGACTACTAAGATGGTGATTAGACTGTTAGATGGTGATTAGACAACTATATGGTGATTAGAGTGATATATAGTGATTGGACTGTCAAATGGTGACTAACCTGCAGGTAATGGTGACGAGGAAGTAACTTTAATTGAAGTATAACCAGAAACAAGAACTAGGCGTGTTATGACTCATTAAGTTTGGCCAATCAGATGAAACCTCTGACTATACCGTGATTTAGAAATGCCTGCATTCTACTACTCTTCTTGGACAAGCCACTACAATCAAAGCCACGAGATTCATCAAATAAATACAAGAACCAGAATAAAATAAGAGAAAAACAAACAAACAAACAAACTAAAAGATGAAGTTGACTGAACAAAAGCAGCCCATCACACATGATATTATTGACCAGTATAGCACACATTGATATTACTGACCAGCCTAACACACATGATATTATTGACCAGTCTAGCACACATTGATATTATTGACCAGTCTAGCACACATGATATTATTGACCAGCCTAGCACACATTGGTATTATTGACCAGCCTAGCACACATGATATTATTGACCATTCTAGCACACAGGATATTATTGACCAACCTAACACACATGATATTATTGACCAGTCTAGAACACATTGATATTATTGACCAACCTAGCACACATTGATATTATTTACCAACCTAGCACACATGATATTATTGACCAGTCTAGCACACATGATATCATTGACCAGCCTAGCACACTTGATATTATTGATCAACCTAGCACACATGATATTATTGACCAGCCTAGAACACATATTATTGACCAACCTAGCACACAGGATATTATTGACCAACCTAGTACACATGATATTATTGACCAACCTAGCACACATTGATATTATTTAGTTTGATGCAATCTCTAACTAACGACATGTTGTGTTGTCATGGTTACAGTCTACAGTTGATACTGTTACATATGGACGTCAAGTATGTATGATATGCTGATGTTATCTCTTGTGGTTTTCTATTCTTAGAGACTGGACAGTGTGTATTTGGTTACAGACTGGACAGTGTGTATTTGGTTACAGACTGGACAGTGTGTATTTGGTTACAGACTGGACAGTGTGTATTTGGTTACAGACTGGACAGTGTGTATTTGGTTACAGACTGGACAGTGTGTATTTGGTTACAGACTGGACAGTGTGTATTTGGTTACAGACTGGACAGTGTGTATTTGGTTACAGACTGGACAGTGTGTATTTGGTTACAGACTGGACAGTGTGTATTTGGTTACAGACTGGACAGTGTGTATTTGGTTACAGACTGGACAGTGTGTATTTGGTTACAGACTGGACAGTGTGTATTTGGTTACAGACTGGACAGTGTGTATTTGGTTACAGACAACAATTATATTTCAGTTATCTTCTCTCACTACAATTATATTTCAGTTATCTTCTCTCATTACAATTATTTTTTAGTTATCTTCTCTCACTACAATTATATTTTAGTTATCTTCTCTCACTACAATTATATTTCAGTTATCTTCTCTCACTACAATTATATTTTATAGTCTGTCCATTAATTCGTGAGCACGTTTGAAATTGATTTTCTCGAAAACTACCTGTTGGATCTCAGTGATTTTTGCATGCAGCCTTAGAATATGCATGACGCTAAAATAAAGCTAACCAGTAGTCCATAGATGCTACGGATTTTGCACATCGGCGAATTCCTTTGATCTTTTATGACAATTGCAAATACGGGGCTCAAATTTTAGATTTTACAGTATCCTAGAATTTGTCCATGTCAATTCTATTCATAGGTGTATCTCCATATTAACTTGATAGGTCAAGTAATTAAGTGTGTTGCCCTTTATGTGCAATCGTGAACTTGGATACAATATGCAACAGTTAGTCCTCCCTTCGGTCACCATTAGACCCCAGGGTGTCTTAACTTCACCACAAATTGTATGATGGTAGACGCATTTGGATATGGAAATGTATACGTTGCTATTTCTCAGTCTGTAATCAAAATATGATTTGTATCATCCCGAATCTGACGATTCCATGAGGTTGATAATTGTTACTGGCTGGACAAATTGTAATCCATCTCGGTGCCAGTACTCGTCTTCCTCTCGAGCACATGTTCAACACCCTTCTTCCAGAACTGCATGTCTATCATTGAGAAGGACTCACGTGTCAGAACTTCAACATCACACATTTTAAACGTCCTGTTCTGTTCGGCAACTTGCCCTTTTACTTTAGCCCAGACAAGCTCTATCGGATTGAGGTGAGCATGATATGGAGGTAGTCACAAAGACGTGTGGCCGTATTCCGCAATGATTTTGTCAATATGAAACCCCTTTGTCTTATTTGTCATCCTCACCAGGTGCAACAACTCGGTTTCAAATATGTATCATCGAAGCTGACATTTTCCTTAGCAAGCCAAGTCCTAATTTGATCTTTTGTATTTGATGCAGTTGGTACTTTGTCTTCGCTGATACTGCGTTGTGATAGGATGCATTATCTATTACCAAGCATCATGGTCTGTTTAGAATTGGAAGTAGATCTTTCTCCATCCAATGCCTGAAAATATGTCCATTCATTTCTGTGTGGTAGTCCCTACCGTCGGTACTTTTTGATTGGAAAATAAGTCCAGCGTCATGGACAAGACCTTCTTCACTGCTTCCTGCATGTGTTAGTATAATACGCTGGCCTTTGCTGCTTGGTATTTTTCTTTTCTGTTCACCGTCTACTGATTGCCATTCTTTAGCATTGGTGTGGTGAGCATTGACCCAGGATTCGTCCAAATATACAATATCATAGCCTTGCCTCCGCCGCTCACGGATCTGCTTCAGGTATTTACTTCGGGCAGCAATTAAATGTGGCTTTTCACAAATAATATTCCTGCCGCCTATAGTTTTTCTGAAGGTGAAGCCGGTGGCTCTTACAATTTTCCATAGAGTACTTTTAGAAATGTCTATGCTGCAATCTGATTGCAGTTTTAATTTCAGTTTCCTGAGAGTAACAAGTTGATTTGTCGCAAACATTTTCAAGAGCTCCCGTCTTATGACATCTATGTCAAAGTCGTCAATTGTTCTTTTCCTTCCTTGCTTGACATTAGTGCACTTTGTGTCCTGTTTAATCCATCGGGAAAAGGATTCTCTATTCAGACCAAGAGCCAGTTGCGTTCGTTTCTCAGGGTTATGAATATCGCAATATAGATGACCTCTCTTAGATTCCCTACGGAAGTGTTGGTATAGTAAAACTGTAACCTTCTGCATTGTTATAAATGTGCACTTCAGACTCATTATGAATGTGATATCAATGTCAGTTTTGATAAGCCAACAAATATGATACAATAGCTTCATACAAATAGCGAGATACGCCTATAACTATAAAACGGTATCCCAATTATAACGTCATATGCTTTCCGCTTTCAAAGTCGACTGGGTTAGGTGCACGGGAATTCGTGAAACTCACGATATTTCAATGTTACCATAATGTATTTTTAGAACAACGCGTCTGTGTACCGTAAATCTGTTACTATTGTGTACAATCCGGTGAGGTTGATTTTAATATAACCTGAAGAAGAAATATTTCAAACTACATCAAATTTTCTTGGAAAAAAATATTTCTCTAGCGTCATGGATATTCTAAGGCTGCTTGCAAAAATCACTGAGATCCAACAGGTAGTTTTCGAGAAAATCAATTTCAAACGTGCTCACGAATTAATGGACAGACTATAGTGATCTTTTCTCACTACAATTATATTTTAGTTATCTTCTCTCACTACAATTATATTTCAGTTATCTTCTCTCACTACAATTATATTTTAGTTATCTTCTCTCACTACAATTATATTTTAGTTATCTTCTCTCACTACAATTATATTTCAGTTATCTTCTCTCACTACAATTATATTTTAGTTGTCTTCTCTCACTACAATTATATTTTAGTTATCTTCTCTCACTACAATTATATTTTAGTGATCTTTTCTCACTACAATTATATTTCTGTTATCTTCTCTCACTACAATTATATTTCAGTTATCTTCTCTCACTACAATTATATTTTAGTGATCTTCTCTCACTACAATTATATTTCAGTTATCTTCTCTCACTACAATTATATTTCAGTTATCTTCTCTCACTACAATTATATTTCAGTTATCTTCTCTCACTACAATTATATGTTAGGTGCCTATGAAGCAAAAGTACAGTAGAATTATCTAACTAAGTGTTACTTGGTTACTTCTAAGAACAGACTTTAGTTGAGGGAGACATTACCTCGTTTACAGACTTCAGTTGGGGGCGGGGTGGGGGTGGGGGTCGAGATATTACCTCGTATACAGACTTCACTTGGGGGAGATATTACCTGGTATACAGACTTCACTTGGGAGAAATTACCTCGTATACAGACTTCACTTGGGAGAAATTACCTCGTATACAGACTTCACTTGGGGGAGATATTACCTGGTATACAGACTTCACTTGCGAGAGATTACCTCGTATACAGACTTCAGTTTCGGGGAGAAATTACCTTGTATTATGAGATATATAACTGCTGTTGTTCCAGTAGTTCGCTGGCTATATACACATCTAATACGTTCTCGCGAGAGCCATAACGGAGTAATGCAACTATGCTGATGTTCATGTTCTCTAGTTTCATCATTGATTGTCCACGATGTTCAGTCAACATTGACAGTAATATAGACATCTTAGTATGCTATCCATTATCAGATGAGATAGATCTATTATAGATAACATCAAGTTCAGCCTGTCCGGTCACAAGTCCAGCCTTTCCGGTCACAAGTTCAGCCTGTCCGGTCACAAGTCCAGCCTGTCCGGTTAATGTTGTCAATCTTGGTGAGTTTGAGACGATATATCCCCATGTGATCATCCATGGATGTGATAGATCATTGCTGATGATGTTGTATAATATGAAATGAAAGACTGCAATAATAACCTGGGTTAGTGCTGAGATTCTATCATGTTCCAGTTATAGAGTTGCAGTACATGATTGAATCTAGCCATACATGTTAGGGGAGATAATGGTTGTAGAAGCTCTGTCCTGATAGGCAATATTCCTGTCCTATGCTCCAGCCGAGATCCCCATACCTTGTTACGACATACGCATTCTATCAAATGTCATTACTATTCTCAGCGCTACTAGATAGTGTTTATTTAATGGTAACATTTGCTTCAGTTCATGAAACACTATATCCACTACATTCAAAGGGAGATAATGACATCCAGGTAATATGTTCATTTGTCATGACAGATTATTTCCCTTTAGTTTAACATCGGTGAATACTGGTATGAACGCCCGAGTGGTTACCGGGGCCCAAATAATTTAGGGTGTAAAGAATAGAACCACTGTTAACTTCTCAGCACATGGCGTGTCATACCTCAGCACATGAGCGTGTCATTTCTCAGCACATGGCTTATCATATCTCAGCACATGACATGACATTTCTGTGGACAGGGACCGAGTCGTATGTGAAACAAGCCGGTGCAATGAAGTGAATCCGTCGCCTGGAATCTCCAGAGTTGTTATATTCAACACTTAATGAGAAATTATTCTAGACAATGACAAGTGTTGATCTCGATGTTCACGGGAAACGTTGTGTGGTCACGTTCTGCAAAGTTTGTCTTTGTACGTGGTCACGTTCTGCAAAGTTTGTCTTTGTATGTAGTCACGTTCTGCAAAGTTTGTCTTTGTATGTAGTCACGTTCTGCAAAGTTTGTCTTTGTATGTAGTCACGTTCTGCAAAGTTTGTTTTTGTATGTGGTCACGTTCTGCAAAGTTTGTCTTTGTATGTGGTCACGTTCTGCAAAGTTTGCTTTGATGTGGTCCGTTCTGCACAGTTTGTCTTTGTATGTGATACGATTCTCAAAGTTGTTTTGCTATGTGGTCACGTTCTGCAAAGTTTGTCTTTGTATGTGGTCAGTTCTGCAAAGTTGTCTCTGTATGTGGTCAGTCTGCAAAGTTTGTCTTTGTCATGTAGTCACGTTCTGCAAAGTTTGTCTTTGACGTGGTCACGTTCTGCAAAGTTTTCTTTGTATGTGACCACGTTCTGCAAAGTTTGTCTTATGCGTAGTCACGTTCTGCAAAGTTTGTCTTTGTACTGCTGCACGTTCTGCAAAGTTTGTCTTTGTATGTAGTCACGTTCTGACCAAAGTTGTTTTTGTATGTAGTCACGTTCTGCAAAGTTTGTCTTTGTATGTGGTCACGTTTTGCAAAGTTTGTCTTTGTACGTGGTCACGTTCTGCAAAGTTTGTCTTTGTACGTAGTCACGTTCTGCAAAGTTTGTCTTTGTAGTTGTGACGTTCTGCAAAGTTTGTCTTTGTAGTGGTCACGTTCTGCAAAGTTTGTTTTGTACTGTGACGTTCTGCAAAGTTTGTCTTTGTACGTGTCACGTTCTGCAACGTTTGTCTTTGTAGTGTGACGTTCTGCAAAGTTTGTCTTTGTACGTGGTCACGTTCTGCAAAGTTTGTCTTTGTACGTAGTCACGTTCTGCAAAGTTTGTCTTTGTATGTGGTCACGTTTTGCAAAGTTTGTCTTTGTACGTGGTCACGTTCTGCAAAGTTTGTCTTTGTACGTGGTCACGTTCTGCAAAGTTTGTCTTTGTATGTAGTGACTCATCATCTTCTTGTCTGATTGCTCTTTGTTTGATTCAAGCCTCAACTTTTCCTATGTTCTTCTATGTTCTTCTATGTTCTTGTATGTTCTTCCATGTTCTTGTATGTTCTTCTATGTTCTTGTATGTTCTTCTATGTTCTTCTATGTTCTTGTATGTTCTTCATGTTCTTCTATGTTTCTTCTATGTCTTCTATGTTCTTGTATGTTCTTCCATGTTCTTGTATGTTCTTCTCATGTTCTGTATGTTTTCTGTTCTCATGTTCTTGTATGTTCTGTGATGTTCTATATACTTCTTCTATGTTCTTCTATGTTCTTCTATGTTCTTGTATGTTCTTCCATGTTCTTGTATGTTCTTCTATGTTCTTGTATGTTCTTCTATGTTCTTCTATGTTCTTGTATGTTCTTGTATGTTCTTGTATGTTCTTGTATGTTCTTCTATGTTCTTGTATGTTCTTGTATGTTCTTGTATGTTCTTCTATGTTCTTCTATGTTCTTTATGTGTCTTCTATGTTCTTGTATGTTCTTCTATGTTCTTCTATGTTCTTGTATGTTCTTGTATGTTCTTCTATGTTCTTCTATGTTCTTGTATGTTCTTCTATGTTCTTGTTGTAAGAAATCATCCAGCAGATTTGTTACATCATTCATCTTGCTGTTGCAATGTAATTGTGTTACTGTGAGATCTATAGATACATAAACCAATATCAAGTTTCTTTTACTTTCAAGAGAAGCTGCATTTGACGAATACGTTGTTAATTTGGGGACGATGTAGTCGGAATTTTAAATTATTTTGACATTGTGACACGGGCAGCAGTAACACAGCCTGATCTTTCAGATTTAAATCTATCATATTTGTGTGTGCAAGCTCAATTTGAACACGGAATCGACAGTTTATTGTTTGCTTGCTTCGAGCCATTGATTGATAGGACAATCATCATTGCACTTCGGTGAGTAACCATGTGGGCTCCGATCTCTTTCTTACACAGGAAGATCTCAGATGGAGTGCACAAACTCTGTAGCACCGTCGTGGGTATTCGATGTAATTTGAAGATGGTGAAGATATTTTGTATGAATTTTACTTTCAACATTTCTCTCATGAATCTTACTTTCAACATTTCTCTCAGGAATTTTATTTTCAACATTACTCTCATGAATTTTGCCCGGGCTGCAGTTTTTCAGCCTGTTCTCGATATTGAAGTGCTAATGGTTCTTTTACGTGCTCAAATTGAACGCGAGACCTACATTTTATTGCCCGTCTCCGATAGGACTAGCAACTCGATCTCACCTACACTGAGATATGACTAGCAACTCGACATCACCTACACTGAGATATGACTAGCAACTTGACATCACCTACACTGAGATATGACTAGCAACTTGACATCACCTAAACTGAGATATGACTAGCAACTTGACATCACCTACACTGAGATATGACTAGCAACTTGATCTCACCTACACTGAGATATGACTAGCAACTTGATTCCACCTACACTGAGATATGACTAGGAACACGATCTCACCTACACTGAGATATGACTAGGAACTTGATCTCACCTACACTGAGATATGACTAGGAACACGATCTCACCTACACTGAGATTTGACTAGGAACACGATCTCACCTACACTGAGATATGACTAGGAACACGATCTCACCTACACTGAGATATGACTAGGAACACGATATCACCTACACTGAGATATGACTAGGAACACGATCTCACCTACACTGAGATATGACTAGCAACTTGATCTCATCTACACTGAGATATGACTAGCAACTAGACATCACCTACACTGAGATATGACTAGGAACTTGATCTCACCTACACTGAGATATGACTAGGAACACGATCTCACCTACACTGAGATATGACTAGCAACTTGATCTCACCTCCACTGAGATATGGCTAGCAACTTGATCTCACCTACACTGAGATATGGCTAGGAACTTGATCTCACCTACACTGAGATATGACTAGGAACTTGATCTCACCTACACTGAGATATGACTAGGAACTTGATCTCACCTACACTGAGATATGACTAGCAACGTGATCTCACCTACACTGAGATATAACTAGCAACTTGACATTACCTACACTGAGATATGACTAGGAACTTGATCTCACCTACACTGAGATATGATTAGGAACACGATCTCACCTACACTAAGATATGACTAGGAACTTGATCTCACCTACACTGAGATATCACTAGGAACACGATCTCACCTACACTGAGATATGACTAGGAACTCGATCTCACCTACACTGAGATATGATTAGGAACACGATCTCACCTACACTAAGATATGACTAGCAACTTGATCTCACCTACACTGAGATATTACTAGGAACACGATCTCACCTACACTGAGATATGACTAGGAACTCGATCTCACCTACACTGAGATATGACTAGGAACTTGATCTCACCTACACTGAGATATGACTAGCAACTTGATCTATCCTACACTCAGATATGACTAGCAACTTGACATCACCTCACTGAGATATGACTAGGAACTTGATTCACTTACACTGAGATATGACTAGGAACACATCTCACTCTAGCCTGAGAAATACCAGCAATTTGACATTCCTCACTGTGATATGCTAGTAACTTGGACTCACCTACACTGAGATATAGATACAACCTATCTCACCTCAACTGAGAGATATGACTGGGAACATGATCTCACCTTACCTGAGATATGACTAGGAACCTGATCTCACCTACACTGAGATAATGACTAGGAATCTTGATCTCACCTACACCTAGATATGACTAGGAACTATCATCACTACACTGAGATATGATAGCATTTGATTACTCTACACTGAGATATGACTAGCAACTTGACATCACCTACACTGTGGATATGACTGGAACTATCTCACCTACACTGAGATATGTAGAAACACGATCTCACCTGACACTGAGATATGACTCAGCAATTTTATTTCACTCTACATGAGATATGACTAGCAGTTATTCACCTGCCTCGAGATGAAGACTAGAATGATCTTACCTACAAAGAGATGACTAGACTTGATCCCTCTCCTGAGATATGACTAGCAACTCGATCTCACCTACACTGAGATATGACTAGAACACGACATCACCTACACTGAGATATGACTAGAACTGATCTCACCTACACTGAGATATGACTAGGAACTTGATCTCACCTACACTGAGATATGACTAGCAACTTGATCTCACCTACACTGAGATATGACTAGCAACTTGATCTCACCTACACTGAGATAGGACTAGCAACACGATCTCACCTACACTGAGATATGACTAGAACAGATCTCACCTACACTGAGATATGACTAGCAACTCGACATCACCTACACTGAGATATGATTAGGAACTCGATCTCACCTACACTGAGATATGACTAGGAACTTGATCTCACCTACACTGAGATATGACTAGCACGATCTTCCTACACTGAGATATGACTAGCAACTTGACATCACCTACACTGAGATATGACTAGGAACTTGATCTCACCTACACTGAGATATGACTAGGAACACGATCTCACCTACACTGAGATATGACTAGAACTTGACATTACCTTCACTGAGATATGACTAGCAACTTGATCTCACCTACACTGAGATATGACTAGGAACTTGATCTCACCTACACTGAGATATGACTAGGAACACGATCTCACCTACACTGAGATATGACTAGGAACTCGATCTCACCTACACTGAGATATGACTAGGAACTTGATCTCACCTACACTGAGATATGACTAGGAACTTGATCTCACCTACACTGAGATATGACTAGCAACTTGATCTCACCTACACTGAGATATGACTAGCAACTTGACATTACCTACACTGAGATATGACTAGGAACTTGATCTCACCTACACTCAGATATGACTAGGAACTCGATCTCACCTACACTGAGATATGACTAGGAACTTGATCTCACCTACACTGAGATATGACTAGCAACTTGATCTCACCTACACTGAGATATGACTAGCAATTTGACATTACCTACACTGAGATATGACTAGCAACTTGACATCACCTACACTGAGATATGACTAGGAACTTGATCTCACCTACACTGAGATATGACTAGGAACACGATCTCACCTACACTGAGATATGACTAGCAACTTGATCTCACCTACACTGAGATATGACTAGAAACACGATCTCACCTACACTGAGATATGACTAGGAACACGATCTCACCTACACTAAGATATGACTAGGAACTTGATCTCACCTACACTGAGATATGACTAGCAACTTGATCTCACCTACACTGAGATATGACTAGGAACACGATCTCACCTACACTGAGATATGACTAGGAACTTGATCTCACCTACACTGAGATATGACTAGGAACTTGATCTCACCTACACTGAGATATGACTAGAACTTGATCTCACCTACACTGAGATATGACTTGCAACGATCTCACCTACACTGAGATATGACTAGCAACTTGACATCACCTACACTGAGATATGACTAGCAACTTGATCTCACCTACACTGAGATATGACTAGCAACTTGACATCACCTACACTGAGATATGATTAGCAACTCGATCTCACCTACACTGAGATATGACTAGCAACTTGACATCACCTACACTGAGATATGACTAGGAACGATCTCACCTACACTGAGATATGACTAGCAACTTGATCTCACCTACACTGAGATATGACTAGCACGATCTCACCTACACTGAGATATGACTGGGAACTTGATCTCACCTACACTGAGATATGACTAGGAACACGATCTCACCTACACTGAGATATGACTAGCAACTTGATCTCACCTACACTGAGATATGACTAGGAACACGATCTCACCTACACTGAGATATGACTAGGAACACGATCTCACCTACACTGAGATATGACTAGGAACACGATCTCACCTACACTGAGATATGACTAGGAACACGATCTCACCTACACTGAGATATGACTAGGAACACGATCTCACCTACACTGAGATATGACTAGGAACACGATCTCACCTACACTGAGATATGACTAGGAACACGATCTCACCTACACTGAGATATGACTAGGAACACGATCTCACCTACACTGAGATATGACTAGAACAGATCTCACCTACACTGAGATATGACTAGGAACACGATCTCACCTACACTGAGATCATGGATCCTGGACAACTATCCGATTCTCACCAGCGACTGAGTTACTTGACTAGGAGCATCATCTCTGTGACAGAGATCCTGACTACACTTAATCCACATCACTAGAGATAGAATCTGATCATGGAACATTGTTCTGGATGTCTCTGAGATTGATCTGGGACTATTGATTGTCTGCCCTCTAGTTTGACTAGGAACATTGATTACTACTGATGTTCTAGTTTGATCCTGGAACATTGTTCTTGTACTGTCTCTAGTTTGACATGGACTATTGTTCTGTGATGCTAGCTTGATCTTGTGAACATTGTTCTTGTACTGTCTCTAGTTTGATCCAGGAACTATTGTTCTTGTATGTTCTAGTTTGATCATGGAACTATTGTTCTTGTGATGTCTCTAGTTTGATCATGGAACTATTGTTCTTGTGATGTCTCTAGTTTGATCATGGAACTATTGTTCTTGTGATGTCTCTAGTTTGATCATGGAACTATTGTTCTTGTGATGTCTCTAGTTTGATCATGGAACTATTCTTATTGTACTGTCTCCAGTTTGTGACAGTACAACCTCTCCAGTGCCACTTTGGACGTGCTGATGATAGATAAACTGTTGCCATGCAGGTAGGCTGGATAACTGAACTCTCTTGAAATCTGATGTATTGGGTCTTAATGATATTTGTGTGACATAAACTCACACAATAAGAAATTGCACGCATTCCGACGAGACTAAGCACTGGATCAATTCACCTATCTTAATATTCTCCATCATGCTACATTAAGTACGAAATATGGACCCTAGAGGTGATACAGGTGATATGGTAACCTGTAACTGAATTGTTATATACGACACACGGCGGCCTTCAGGTGATATGGTAACCCGTAACTGAATTATTCTATACGACACACGGCGGCCTTCATGTGATATGGTAACCTGTTTGGTTTGTAATATCATCAATAGATTGTAGATATCTCATGTAGTCTATAGTTATGAATGCATGCCGTACAAGCAGTGGGTGCAGGATTGATTCTTGACAAAGAAATTAGTTAGAAAAGAGCTGAATATATACCATGTAAGTAACCTAAGAGACATGTGTAATGAGAAACTTCTGGAATAACAGACAAACCAAGTCTTGGAATGTGTTTTTTATTGTCATAATAACCAATTGTCTCCATCAATACATGTGTACACATAATACTAGGCGGTGTGTTGTGTGTTGTGTGCTGGTGGATGACTGCTTGATCTCTCTAGTGGTATATTGTACGCTAGCAAACTGCTATACTGTAGGCTAGCTAACTGGTATATTGTACGCTAGCTAACTGGTATATTGTGTATAACTGGCATATGTACTAGCAGTATATTGTACGCTAGCTAACTGGTATATTGTACGATAGCTAACTGGTATATTGTACGCTGGCTAAGTGGTATATTGTACGCTAGCTAACTGGTATATTGTACGCTGGCTAACTGGTATATTGTACGCTGGCTAACTGGTATATTGTACGCTAGCTAACTGGTATATTGTACGCTAGCTAACTGGTATATTGTACGCTAGCTAACTGGTATATTGTACGCTAGCTAACTGGTATATTGTACGCTAGCTAACTGGTATATTGTACGCTAGCTAACTGGTATATTGTACGCTAGCTAACTTGTATATTGTACGCTAGCTAACTGCTATATTGTACGCTAGCTAACTGGTATATTGTACGCTAGCTAACGTATATTGTCCTACTACTGATATTGTACGCCTAGCTAACTGGCGGATATAACACAGAACTATGGCCCATTCTTACCTGCTAACGAGAGAATATAAACAAAGAACTGTAGACCGATTCTTACCTCGCTACAGAGAATATAAACAAAGAACTGTAGACAGATTCTTACCTCGCTACAGAGAATATAAACAAAGAACTGTAGACCGATTCTTACCTCGCTACAGAGAATATAAACACAGAACTGTGGACCGATTCTTACCTCGTTACAGAGAATATAAACAAAAAAGACATAAATAGACCAAACTCGGGAGAATTTGCATTAGATATGTTCAGCTGGAAACAGGCTGGAAGCACCTGCTTCTTCTTTGCTGATACTCAGATCTCAACTTGAATATATTCCAAGAAAGCAGTGGTCAGTCTAAGATAACTTGAATATATTCCAAGAAAGCAGTGGTCAGTCTTAGCTTGTTGTCAGACCTTAACTTGAATATATTCCAAGAAAGCAGTGGTCAGTCTCAGGTTATCGTGATCTTCAAAGAGTTTGTAATTGAAAATTACTTTTCTATGTTCGCAAAGCGCTAGACAACTTTGTTTGTAAAACATGTTCAAATGTCATTTTGTTAGCGTACTAGTAACGCTAATCTGAGGTATATATCTATATTTAGCTTGAAGAAATGATGGTATCTCAGGCTATTGTGGTTTACGGTTGGTCTGAATATCACAAGTTGCTCTTTTCCTATTGGATCTGGTAATATGTGTGGTTTGTCTGTTGGTATTGATGTTCTGTTCTCTGCTTCATGTATTTTCTTGTAACAATTCTCTTTATTTCTGAATAGTTTATGCTGATATCTTGTTATGGTCGTATTGCTCTCTCCGTGGACAACTCGCCCCTAGTCATCGCTGCCAGAGATATATTTCAATCATATTAGATTTACTGTATCCTAACTCTTTGAAACTGTTGATCATAGAGTGTATAGTGCTTGTCTAATAACCTTTCGTTCTGTATGTTTATGACCTCTTAGTGTTACAACTAGAGATAGTGTTTCAGAGAAGAAATTAATTGTTTGCATTTTTACGCTTTCATCTCTTAGTAGATTTTTAATTGTGGTATCACCTGTCAAAGCAGCTGCTTATGTTCAAACGTTGTTAGAGAACTTACCTGTTGCTATTGTTCATATTATATGTGTGTGGTTACTTTGATACACACAGATTCGACGTAATCAATGTTCTGTTACATTAGTTGTTGATTGAACGGTGTTTACACGAGACCAGATGTTGGTGGGTTAGTATTAACTATATATTTCAGTTTTATCATTTTTCTTTGTAGTTTAATCTGCCTGTACTGTTCTCTCACTACTGCCATCAATGATATCATATTAGGAAGACATAGAGTTGGACTGTTCTCTCACTGCTGCCATCAATGATCTCATATCAGGAAGACATAGAGTTGGACTGTTCTCTCACTGCTGCCATCAATGATCTCATATCAGGAAGACATAGAGTTGGACTATTCTCTCACTGCTGCCATCAATGATCTCATATCAGGAAAGCATAGATTTGTCCAGGTTTGGAGTTTGCATGCCGTGCAGATTTGGAGTTTGCAGTTGATGTAGTAATGTTGCTATCTGTTCTATTAAACTTGCTTTCATTGTTTCTGCACAGTTTCTATAGTTCAAACGTACTTGTCAAAGACATTTCTTTTCTGCTACGTTATTCTATATTAATCTTCTGTATTTGTTTTTATTGTGTCTCAGCTTCACTTGTCTCTTCTGTCTTTCATTGCTTGAATGTATGATATTTTATGCTTCACTTGTCTCTTCTGTCTTTCATTGCTTGAATGTATGATATTGTATTGTCTTGTTCTGTTATGTTATGTTATGTTATGCGATCGACGTCATGGCACATTGAGTATTCTCGTTCGTGCTCTGTCCTCCGCTGCAGCAGCTATCCCAAAGTCCATTTGCTCACAGTACCCATAAGAAGTTGATTACTATATCTTCTCTCTCTACCACGAAGACGACACTGTCTGGCATGTCCAAACTTAACACCTAATTCTCGAACTCGTTCCAGTGTCTGAGACTTGCCCATGTCACAAATTGAGAGCGTACCGCATTGATGATATCAGCTCTGTCCATACTTCTGCCCGCTTGAGTCGGGGCATTGTTTGCAAGAAAGTCAGCACGCTCGTTACCCTGCACTCCAGCATGTCCAGGCGTGTACAGCCAAGTCATTTTCTTGAGATGTGATCTCCGAATGGTGTCCACCCGTTCCAGATTCAATCTATTGAATCATATTCATCGATACTGATACGATAATCGTATGGGTAACCTGTTGCTCAGCCATCCATGACAGAGACCTGGAGGCAGCGGTGATCTCCATAGTCATGCTCGATGTCGTTGTCTCGAAAGCCTCGCAGTCCTCATGAAGTGTGCGACCGTTTCGTTGTGCTGAGTAAGCCCACGATGATCTGGTGCCACGCTTGACAGAGCCATCGGTGTAGATAATGATATCACCTGGATGGGAGTGCTGATCAACGAGTGCAAGAATCTCCGCATTGACGACGCCTGTGCCCATTCTCTACAGCGGCGTCCAAGTGTGCTGACAACCCTAGTGTAAGCAGTCATGTCCTCTGATATATGTATCCATTCTTCATCATGACTAAACTCATCTAGAGTACAGACCTGTTTAATAACATTCTCTGCCTCGGCAATCCAGGATCGGCCTCTCTTCAATCGTCTGCCTTTGTTTTCATTTATGGATTTGTGCAGAGGATGATTTGTGTCCGCAGAAACTCTCAGATAAGCCTTTACCTGTGCGACTTTGTGTCTCATGGCCATCGTTGGCAATCCAAGGACATAGCGCATTGCCTCACAAGAAGTGTCACGTGTGCAACCGAGTATAAGCCTCATCGCTTTATTTTGGATCCTGTCTAACTTATCCAGCGATGTTCTGCTTACTGTTAGAAGACCAAGGCCATAGTCCACCACTCTCAGCAATAGTCCCTGATAAATAAAAAGTAGCAGGTGTTGTTCAATATCTGCCCCCGCCATAACTTTGAGAGCGGTTAGCCCTTTTCTTGTCTTTAGGATTATGTTCTCAACATGGTTCTTAAATGACATGCTTCTGTCAACTGTTATTCCAAGATATTTTAGTGTTTCGCTTCTGTCAATGTCTTTGTTACACATGCTGACAACTGGGGTAGGTGTCTTTTCTATGTGAGTATTAAGAGAGAACCATGTCAGAGAAGCCTTTGCTGGGTTCACATTCGCTTGGCTACAGAGAACAGATACAAAGAAGATATGAAGAGATAATCACGTCTATAGTTCTGTAATAGGTGGTGCCGGCATGTCACATGTTACGAATCTCATTTCCTAATTTTGTAGATTTTGTAGTTTGACAATCTGTTTAGAAATAAATCAATGGATTTTTCTGTCGTTATCAATGTTTCACAATATCATATTCTAGCAATGGTCTCCTCACTCGTTTAGTGCAATATCATATTATAGCATAGTCTCACTTTTTAGTGCAATTCTTTCCTACAATGGTCTCTACTGTTTAGTGCAATATCATATTCTAGCACTAGTCTCTCACTGTTTAGTGCAATATCATATTCTAGCACTATTCTACTCACTTGTTTAGTGCAATATCATATTCTAGCACTATTCTCCTCACTTGTTTAGTGCAATATCATATTCTAGCACTGGTCTCCTCACTTGTTTAGTGCAATATCATATTCTAGCACTGGTCTCCTCACTTGTTTAGTGATATCATATTTAGCACTGCTCTCACGTTTAGTAATATCATATTATAGCACTAGTCTCCTCACTCGTTTAGTAGATCATCTTTTCTAGCCCATTCTCATCTGCTTTCAAAGTTGAACTAGCAGATTTTCTTATAATTATCAATCTATATGTTGCTTGGAGTTTGGATTTCTTTATTTGTGACTTACATGTCAGGTGGAACGGAAGGTTATATCGAAAAAATTCAACATTTACTTCAGTCATTGATGTCTTTCCTCCCAGATTATGACTAATTTTAGATTATATGAGATTTTGTTTGAGAAGGAAGACACGCTACCCGTAGAGCAATAGTTGTAGCAACATGTGTCTATATCCAGTCAGACATGCTACCGTAGAGCAATAGTTGTAGCAACATGTGTCTATATCCAGTCAGACATGCTACCGTAGAGCAATAGTTGTAGCAACATGTGTCTATATCCAGTCAGACATGCTACCGTAGAGCAATAGTTGTAGCAACATGTGTCTATATCAGTCAGACATGCTACCGTAGAGCAATAGTTGTAGCAACATGTGTCTATATCCAGTCAGACATGCTACCCGTAGAGCAATAGTTGTAGCAACATGTGTCTATATCCAGTCAGACATGCTACCGTAGAGCAATAGTTGTAGCAACATGTGTCTATATCCAGTCAGACATGGTACCCGTAGAGCAATAGTTGTAGCAACATGTGTCTATATCCAGTCAGACATGGTACCCGTAGAGCAATAGTTGTAGCAACATGTGTCTATATCCAGTCAGACATGGTACCCGTAGAGCAATAGTTGTAGCAACATGTGTCTATATCCAGTCAGACATGGTACCCGTAGAGCAATAGTTGTAGCAACATGTGTCTATATCCAGTAGACATGCTACCCTAGAGCAATAGTTGTAGCAACATGTGTCTATATCCAGTCAACAGCTACCCGTAGAGCAATAGTTGTAGCAACATGTGTCTATATCCAGTCAGCAATGCTACCCGTAGAGCAATAGTTGTAGCAACATGTGTCTATATCCAGTCAGACATGCTACCCCTAGAGCAATAGTTGTAGCAACATGTGTCTATATCCAGTCAGACATGCTACCCGTAGAGCAATAGTTGTAGCAACATGTGTCTATATCCAGTCAGACATGCTACCCGACGAGCAATAGTTGTAGCAACATGTGTCTATATTCAGTCAGACATGCTACCCGTAGAGCAATAGTTGTAGCAACATGTGTCTATATCCTGTCAGATATCTCACTAATATAAAGTTATCAAATATCTCTTTTAGAAATAAACTCTTATGAAATGATGTTCCAAACCTGAACGCTGACAACAAACGATAGAAGAAAACTAGTTCCGACAGAGATGAAGTGTCTACGCAGAATGCTGGGTGTAACAAGAAGAGACCGGTTGAGAAATGAAAACATCAGGAAAAAAGTTGGTATAACATCAGTACTTTATCAAGAAACAACAAATGAAAAAATGGTTCGGTCACATAAGCAGATTACCAATATTCAGTGCGCCTCAATGAGCAATGTTACTCTGATACAGCGGATACAAAGCAATAGGTCGTCTACGCAAAAGATGAACCACAGAAATATCAGAGGCGGTGAAAAACACTATTTATGAAACGCACACAAAAGCCCGTTCTAGAAATATCTTCTTATCCTGAAGCTTTGAAACAAAACAAGATAAGAGAAAAAAAAATGAAATTATATTCACCAAATTCTTCTTCTTCTGTGTTGACCATGTCTAATCTAAAGATAACAGCAAGAAACAGACAAGAAGATCCTATAAGATTACAGAGATAAGACACAGAGAAATAAAACTTGTTTATTAATGCTCACAGAAAGTAGCAGCACACCCCACACACTATCCCATGAACTCTTTCTACTGCTCATTTATTTGATTACCTCTTTGGAAGATGTGATGTGGCGTTGTCTTGGAAAGTTCAAGGACAAATTAATGACTCATTGCTTAGATTATCCTATAATTTATTATAAATATGCAGGACAGATGTCACGTGAACGTACATTTCAGAATGATTCCAGGTCGTTGATAGTACTGATCCCGGCGTGCATTATTTAATCCGCGTGCATATTAATCCCGGCGTGCATTATTGAAACGTCTATGACATGTTTGTTCCAAATTATGGTACCATTTGAAGGGATAAATCGCCTATGACAAACTGTCTACAACAAATCTTCTTTGGCAAATCTTCTATCTGTTTCTACATCAACATAGGCGTCCACATACATTTTTACAAGGAAGGGGGAAAGGATAATTTTTAGTTGACAATTTACTACGACGAAATGGAGACGATCAGCTTCAGATCAGATTTTGAGCGCGGACACCGGACACCATGTATAGAAATATATCAACTAATATTTATCACATATCTAGTTAGCAAGAGTCAATCACATATCTAGTTAGCAAAGGTCAATCACATATCTAGTTAGCAACAGTCAATCACATATCTAGTTAGCAAGAGTCAATCACATATCTAGTTAGCAACAGTCAATCACATATCTAGTTAGCAACAGTCAATCACATATCTAGTTAGCAACAGTCAATCACATATCTAGTTAGCAACAGTCAATCACATATCTCCATCATGTCAAATGTAGGTGCTAATAAAAATAAAACTAATGAATATTTTCCAGAAGACTAAAAAGAACATTGTGCAAAGAACATTATGCAGGGGCGCAACCTATCTTGTCGTCATGTATGGATATCTGTACATGTCCATGTTTGTCTCACATACGTGTGTGTAATTTTTTGTTTTTCTCTATTTTCTGACATACTTGTGTGTACTTGTATGTGTTTCTCTATTTTCTGACATACTTGTGTGTACTTGTATGTGTTTCTCTATTGTCTGACATACTTGTGTGTACTTGTATGTGTTTCTCTATTGTCTGACATACTTGTGTGTACTTGTATGTGTTTCTCTATTGTCTGACATACTTGTGTGTACTTGTATGTGTTTCTCTATTGTCTGACATACTTGTGTACTTTCTATTGTCTGACATACTTGATGTATTCTCTATTTCTGACATACTTGATGTACTTCTCTATTGTTGACATACTTGTATGTACTTCTCTATTGTCTGACATGCTTGTTGTACTTCTCATGTCTGACTACTGTATGTACTTCTCTATCTGACATACTTGTATGACTTCTCTATTTCTGACATACTTTATGATTGATGTGCTTCTATTGTCTGACATACTCTGATGTACTTGTATGTGCTTCTCTATTGTCTGACATACTGTATGTACTTTCTATTGTCTGCATACTTAGTCTTGTATGTACTTCTCTATTGTCTGCATACTTGTATGTGCTTCTCTATTATCTGACATTGTATGTACTTCTCATTGTCTGACATACTTGTATGTGCTTTCTATTGTCTGACATACTTGTATGTACTTCCTATTGTCTGACATACTTGTAGTCTTGTATGCTTCTATTGTCTGACATACTTGTATGTCCATTGTCTGACATACTTGTGTGTACTGTATGTGCTTCATTGTCGACATACTTGTATGTACTTCTCATTGTCTGACATACTTTATGTACTTCTCATTGTCTGACATACTTGTGTGTACTTGATGTGCTTCTCTATTGTCTGACATACTATGATGTGTTTCTCATTGTCTGACATACTTGTATGTACTTTCTATTGTCTGACATACTTGTGTCTTCTCTTGTCTGACATACTTGGGGTACTTGTATGTCTTCTCTATTGTCTGACATACTGTGTGTACTTTATGTGTTTCTCTATTGTCTGACATACTTGTGTGTACTTTTGTGCTTCTCTATTGTCTGACATACTTGTGTGTGCTTCTCTATTGTCTGACATACTTGTATGTACTTCTCTATTGTCTGACATACTTGTATGTGCTTCTCTATTGTCTGACATACTTGTATGTACTTCTCTATTGTCTGACATACTTGTGTGTACTTGTATGTACTTCTCTATTGTCTGACATACTTGTATGTACTTCTCTATTGTCTGACATACTTGTGTGTACTTCTCTATTGTCTGACATACTTGTGTGTACTTGTATGTGCTTCTCTATTGTCTGACATACTTGTATGTGTTTCTCTATTGTCTGACATACTTGTTGTACTTCTCTATTGTCTGACATACTTGTTACTTGTAGTACTTCTCTATTGTCTGACATACTTGTGTGTCTTATGTGTTTCTCTATTGTCTGACATACTTGTGTGTACTTCTCTATTGTCTGACATACTTGTGTGTACTTCTCTATTGTCTGACATACTTGTGTGTACTTGTATGTGCTTCTCTATTGTCTGACATACTTGTATGTGCTTCTCTATTGTCTGACATACTTGTGTGTACTTGTATGTGCTTCTCTATTGTCTGACATACTTGTGTGTACTTGTATGTGCTTCTCTATTGTCTGACATACTTGTGTGTACTTGTATGTACTTCTCTATTGTCTGCCATACTTGTATGTACTTCTCTATTGTCTGACAAGTAAGAAGAAATATATCTGACTTGTAATAACAAATATTGCTTCCCTTACCAACATATATTTACTTCTGTTTGCTCTCAGACTGTCATGTTTTCTTTGTTTGTGTGTGTGTGTGTGTGCACGCGTGTGTTTTGTGTGTGTGTGTGTGTGTGTGCACGCGTGTGTTGTGTGTGTGTGTGTGTGTGTGTGTATGTGTGCACGCGCGTGTTGTGTAGGTAAACATTCATCAACTATCAATATATTGACACACGAAAACTGTGCAAGAAGCTAAGACAAAAACAGACTTTTATCTCAGACTAGACTATTAGACTAGACATTTCAGACTAGACTATATGAAAAAAGTAGATCAGATTATTTGAATAGATTAATAGACTAGAAAATATCAGAACTGTTCCTGCAATCTTTTTCTTTCACATATGTCACATATGTCACTATGTCACTATGTCACATATGTCACATATGTCACTGTGTCACACTGTATGAACTTGCTCGGCAGCAACACGAATGGTATCAATGTAATGCAATAATTTGCTAGCATCTTGATGGTCATTCACACAAAATGGAACAGTCAACAATATGTCACATTGAGAAAGTCTGAGAAAGTGCACACACATAAATAATCTGAGAGAGTATTTTGTGAACAAGTAAGAAGTCTAAATACATAGCTGTGTTGTAATGTGCTAGCAAGCACACAGCTTCACTTCGTAGTGCTAGCTAGCACATAACGTGTCTATTTGCACTAGCTAACACAGAGCTTTAGTATATGTTCTAGCGACCACAGAGCTCTACTACGTGTGCTAGCTAGCACACATCTTTTCTGCATGTGCTAGCTAGCACAGAGCATGTCCATTCGTGCTAGTTAGCAAAGATATTGTCCATTTGCACTAGTAAACAAAAACATTAACTGCATATGCTAGCTAGCATGACGCTAACAACAAAACATGTGCTAGCTAGCACACACATCTAGTACATATACATATATATATATACTGAATGGTATAGTATATTAAAATTAATAAATATAAAAATATATACACACTGAAATTAAAGTCAACATTGAACAAAGACCAAAAATGCAGGGTGGGCGTGGAGATGATGGCAGTCGGGATAGTAGGAGAGGTGGGTCAGGGCGTTGCTAGGGCAGCACACAACAGGTTACATTATAACAGGGTGATCGAGCGATAACTGTTAGTATCGCTTCCAAGAAACAATGCAGGGGAGGCAACATGGAGGGTACGTGTGTGAAGTGTGTTGGAAGCAATCGATACTAAAGTATCGTTGGATGTGTTGAACGTAAAAATATAAACATGAAAACGAACAATTAAACATAATATTAACAAACAAACAAACAAAAAAAACAACAAAAAGGCTTCCATCATTTGAGTAGTAAAATGTAGGCACGAATGTGACTTTGAAAGCACGCGCAACCTTAGACTTTCACGTGCAAACATGGACACAGCCGTGTCTGGTAAACTAGGTCACATTTCTTTACAGGAATTAAAGCCTAGAATTCCATTGGTTGCCACGGCAACATTAAATAATTCTTCATCACGTGATCAGCAACATATTTGTCTGACCAGGGTCAAACTCGTAAACTAAACATTGCACTAAGGCACAGGATAAATGCCTGGTTGTACTATTGCCGAGTGGTACTATTGTCTAGTTGTACTATTGTCTAGTTGTACTATTGTCTAGTTGTACTAATGTCTAATTGTACTAATGTCTACTGGTACTATTGTCTAGTTGTACTAATGTCTAATTGTACTAATGTCTAGTGGTACTATTGTCAAGTTGTGCTATTGTCTAGTGGTACTTTTGTCTAGTGGTACTATTGTCTAGTTGTACTATTGTCTAGTTGTACTATTGTCTAGTTGTACATTTATTGCTCTAGTTGACTATTGTCTAGTTGTACTATTGTCAAGTTGTACTATTGTCTAGTGGTACTGTTGTCTAGTTCAACGTGTGACTGTTTGAACTTAATGCTGATTGATTTAATAACTGGTTAACACATTGTGTTGTAACTCTATTTGGTGGTTACTCTATTTGGTGGCTACTCTATTTGGTGGTTAATCTATTTGATGGTTACTCTATTTGGTGGTTACTCTATTTGGTGGTTACTCTATTTGGTGGTTACTCTATTTGATGGTTACTCTATTTGGTGGTTGATCTATTGGATGCTTGGTCTATTGACTAGTTAAATTAATGAATGTTTTCTCTATTGGCTGGTCGAACAAGTTGTCAATTTAAACAAAAAATGTTACAATAAAATCAGTTTCATATTAACATGACATATACAGCTGTTATAGAGAATAGAGATACAGCTGTTATAGAGAATAGAGATACAGCTGTTATAGAGTATAGAGATACAGCTGTTATAGAGATACTAGAGATACAGCTGTTATAGAGATACTAGAGATACAGCTGTTATAGAGAATAGAGATACAGCTGTTATAGAGAATAGAGATACAGCTGTTAGAAGCCAAAAGACATATACAACTGCTAAAGAAATCAGATTCACAGATGTCATAGGTATATCAATACACATATGTCATAGGTATATCAATACACAGATGTCATAGGTATATCAATACACATATGTCATAGGTATATCAATACACAGATGTCATAGGTATATCAATACACAGATGTCATAGGTATATCAATACACAGATGTCATAGGTATATCAATACACAGATGTCATAGGTATATCAATACACAGATGTCATAGGTATATCAATACACAGATGTCATAGGTATATCAAATACACAGATGCCATAGGTATATCAATACACAGATGTCATAGGTATATCAATACGCATATGTCATAGGAATATCAATACACATATGTCATAGGTATATCAATACACATATGTCATAGGTATATAAATACACAGATGTCATAGGTATATCAATACATAGATGTCATAGGTATATCAGATACATATATAAACTAGATAGGGCACATACAACTATTATTGTAAACATGAGCACTAGTAACAACTGGTATAAGAAAGAGATAATGGAGATATGTTGGGCATACTCTGAGAAGAAATGAACAAAGAAACACAAAGCAGTCATTGAAGTGGGAAGATAAAGGGTTCAAAATAGAAAGAACACTCTAGGAAACCATGAAAGAGTGAGGCGAGAAAAGAACACTCTAGGAAACCATGAAACGAGTGAGGCAGAAAGAACACTCTAGGGAAACCATGAAACAGGGGAGGCGAGAAAGAACACTCTAGGGAAACCATGAAACGAGTGAGGCGAGAAAGAACACTCTAGGGAAACCATGAAACGAGTGAGGCGAGAAAGAACACTCTAGGGAAACCATGAAACGAGTGAGGCGAGAAAGAACACTCTAGGGAAACCATGAAACGAGTGAGGCGAGAAAGAACACTCTAAGGAAACCATGAAACAAGTGAGGCGAGAAATATTGGACTTGATTCCAAAAGATTGAGCGAGTTGACAAGAATTTATAGTTATGTAGAAATTATTTGCCGGCCCTTTGTATAGTACAACGGGATGTGAAGTATGGACATTTAACAAGGCAGTGGAAAAACACATATCTGCTTTTGAATATAAGTGTTACAGAAGAGTCCTTCGTATATCTTGGACAAAGAAGAGAACAAATAGATCTATCCAGAAAGAACTCAAAATCAAAGAAAACAGGCTGATGCTACAAATAAGAAAGGAAAAATTGAAGTATTTTGGACATATAAAAAAACGAAGGGCTGGAGAAGACCATTATGAGATGAGGCATACCGGCAAAGAGAAGAAGAGGAAGACCACGGAGAAGATGGATTCAGGATGTAACTGATGGTTTTAACATAACTGCTAGAGAGGCGGGATACCTGGCCTACGAGAGAAAATAGGACAATCTATTTGATGATGGCATATACTCGTAATTCGTTGTTACTTATATGGAAAACTGGGAATTACATATATTAGTAATCGATATGAAATATATATTAGTAATCGATAGTACGTGCATTCTTAAATTTTTTTTCTTCAATATTTGTAACATATAATGACTGATATGTTTGTCTAGAAATGCTGGTGTATATAAGCTATATCTATATATAGCTTGCTTAAGTTAGCTATAAGTATTGATTATTTTGAGTTCTATTTTA
Organism: Arion vulgaris; assembly: GCA_020796225.1. Taxonomy (NCBI): domain Eukaryota; kingdom Metazoa; phylum Mollusca; class Gastropoda; order Stylommatophora; family Arionidae; genus Arion; species Arion vulgaris. Next base: position 79,855,181 of record CM036757.1, on the reverse strand, counting down.
AGACACGAAGACGAGGCTGTAGAATCGTCATGAGGTAGGTTGTCAATGAACAGATGAAAATAGGTCATGCGGAGTGAGTGCTCTCTGCACAGAAGTTTCAAATATCTCACCTTCATTGGTTGTTTTACTTGCAAGTAAATTTATAAACTTCAAATATTTCACCTTCAAAGGTTTCACACAAAAAAAACCCTCTAGATTTTTGCATGAATACTATCGTTATTGTTTGTACTTCCGTTACAAGAGAGCTCTCACTTACACCTGACATGTTAGAACACACGCACACACACACACACACACACGCACACACACGCACACAGAAACAAATAGGTAACATAAAGTTGACATTGTCACCACCTTAAGATACATCAATCAAATTGTCGTTGGGTTATTTGAATGTCATTTCTAACCAGAATTTATGAAATCAAGTTATATTTCAAGTTTCTATCTTGTATGATATCGTCGGTGTGACATGATATCGTCCATATGACATTATGATATCTTGCGTGTGACATTATGATATCTTGCGTGTGACATTATGATATCTTGCGTGTGACATCATGATATCTTGCGTGGCATTATGATATCTTGCGTGACATGATATCTTGCGTGACATCATGATATCGTCGGTGTGACATAATGACATTGTCGGTGTGACATTATGATATCTTGCGTGAAATCATGATATCTTGCGTGAAATCATGATATCTTGCGTGACATGATATCTTGCGTGAAATCATTATATTTTAATACGACATAATGAGACAGTGTAGCACAATGACATCACGTGATTCATTCTGGCATTGAGTGCGATAACATGACATCTTTTAGAACATCGTGACATCGTGCGCAACATCATGCCATCTTGCGTAACATCATGACAGCTTGCGTAACACCATGACATCTTGCGTAACACCATGACATCGTGCGCAACATCATGACATCTTGCGTAACATCATGACATCTTGCGTAACATCATGACATCGTGTATAACATCATTTGTTATGCTGTATAGAGTCATGACTAATTCGTTTATTATTGTTCAACTTGGTCAGCTCAAACTGGACACTCGCGAGAACTGATCTATACTAACTTGGTCAGCTCAAACTGGACACTCGCGAGAGTTTATACTAATTTGACTTCATCCCAGGTGTAACAATGTGAACTCGGGTGCCCTACATTTGTCTCCTGAATACACATTAGGAACACGCACATTAGTTTGTGAGAATACACACATTAACATCCTCAAACATCTTAGATCACATTGTTTGATCAAACATTCTAACTGACATTAATTGTTAAACATCAAATATAACATGAGACTTTGTTGTTTTAATAAAACACAGACTAGACAACATGTATTATCAAACATCATGGGCATCAAAGCTACTTAACAAATTCTACATGATAGACATTTTTCTGATGACATCGAAGAAATTACTATTAAAAAATCATTATTAACAACACCTGCCCAATGTCCTACACAACATATCTACATATCAGACTATCTAACTTATCTATCTACATATCAGACTATCTAACTTATCTATCTACATATCAGACTATCTAACTTATCTATCTACATATCAGACTATCTAACTTATCTATCTACATATCAGACTATCTAACTTATCTATCTACATATCAGACTATCTAACTTATCTATCTACATATCAGACTATCTAACTTATCTATCTACATATCAGACTAGCTAACTTATCTACATATCAGACTATCTAACTTATCTATCTACATATCAGACTATCTAACTTATCTATCTACATATCAGACTATCTAACTTATCTATCTACATATCAGACTATCTAACTTATCTATCTACATATCAGACTATCTAACTTATCTATCTACATATCAGACTATCTAACTTATCTATCTACATATCAGACTATCTAACTTATCTATCTACATATCAGACTACTAACATCTATCTACATATCAGACTATCTAACTTATCTATCTACATATCAGACTATCTAACTTATCTACATATCAGACTATCTAACTTATCTATCTACATATCAGACTATCTAACTTATCTACATATCAGACTATCTAACTTATCTATCTACATATCAGACTATCTAACTTATCTATTTACATGTCAGACTATCTAACTTATGACTATCTAACACTGTCAGAAACTATCTAACTTATCTATCTACATGTCAGACTATCTAACTTATCTATCTCATATCAGACTATCTAACTGATCTATTTACTTGTCATACTATCTAACTTATCTTTTTACATGTCAGACTATCTAACTATCTATCTGCAGAGGCAGACTATCTAACTTATCTACATATCAGACTATCTAACTTATCTACATATCAGACTATCTAACTTATCTATCTGCGAGGCAGACAACGTAGATGGTATTACTTGTCAACGACCTATCCCCTCCCTCTGATTTTACATGTCAAATATAATATATCTCATGACAAGTGACATACTTGCAGTTGTTTACATGATGTGTTAGATGTGCTTGATGACAAAATTCATCATCCCTTAGTAGCTTGTCATGAGCAGAACGCTGTCAACAGTCCGTCAGAATGTCTTTCTTTCTCACATAAACCGACCTCTTATGTCCGACCTCTGCTGGTGTCATGTTCAAATCATCAGTCACATTCTGGTTCCATCTTTAACGTGATCTGTCTCTATATTTAGCTGACATGTCTCTCTCTCTCTCTCTCCCTCTCTCTCTCTCTCCATAGATGTTTTCTGCACAATTTCATGATTTTTTATGTCAAAAATAATTGCATTTTCTCATTCTTATTTGTAGCTTAAGCCAGTTTACTTTGATTTTGAGTTCTTTCTGGATAGATCTATTTGTTCTCTTCTCTGTCCATGATATATGGAGGACTCTTCTTCTGTAATACTTATATTCTAAAGCACATATATGTTTTTTCAGTGCCTGTTTCAGATGTCCATGTCCTATGTCCATGTTTCACATCCATACGTTGCCACTGGGAATATGCATGATCTTAGTATTCTAATTTGTGTTTTTCTATCAGTTTGATTCCAATAGTTGTACTTGGAGATAATAGTTGTACTTGAAGATAATAGTTGTACTTGGAGATAACAGTTGTACTTGGAGATAATAGTTGTCCAACATTCTAGGGGACATTACTTGTCTAACATTCTAAGAGGGAATTACTTGTCCAACATTCTAAGAGGGAATTACTTGTCCAACATTCTAAGAGGGAATTACTTGTCCAACATTCTAAGAGGGAATTACTTGTCCAACATTCTAAGGTGCATTACTTGTCCAACATTCTAAGGTGCATTACTTGTCCAACATTCTAAGGGACATTACTTGTCCAACATTCTAAGGGGCATTACTTGTCCGACATTCTAAGGGGCATTACTTGTCCAACATTCTAAGGGGCATTACTTGTCCAACATTCTAAGAGGGAATTACTCGTCCAACATTCTAAGGGGTATTACTTGTCCAACATTCTAAGGGCATTACTTGTCCGACATTCTAAGGGCATTACTTGTCCAGCATTTTAAGGGCATTACTTGTCCGACATTCTAAGGGGCATTACTTGTCCAACATTCTAAGGGGCATTACTTGTCCAACATTCTATGGGGCATTACTTGTCCAACATTCTAAGAGGGAATTACTTGTCCGACATTCTAAGAGGGAATTACTCGTCCAACATTCTAAGGGGCATTACTTGTCTGACATTCTAAGGGGCATTACTTGTCCACCAGAAAACATGTAATTACAAATCAGAAATCCTAGATGACATTACTTGCAATTTATCCTAGATGACATTACTTACTAAACATCCTAGATGACATTGTATGCGACTTATCCTAGTTTTCTTGATGTCATTACTTGTCAAATATAGTAAGTCATATTTCTTGGCAAACATCCTAAATGACATAACAACATGTCATACATCTGAACATGTTGACGTCATAAAATATTGAACAACATCAAACACATGAAACAGTTAGCCTACTTACCCAGCAGCAACTATAAAACAATCCAAACGATTCCAGGAATCCGCTAAATATGTCTCCTTGCCATACACGCCCATGGCGATCATTTTGATGACCATCTCAATTGCGAAGAAGGCGAATATGAAGTGATCAAAACCTTCTAAGACCTGACATCTGATAGTAGAGCACAACTCGTCGTTGCACGGCTGATACATGCCTAGTGTGATACAGTTGAGTATGATCACGAACATACTGATACGTTCAAACCAAGTACGTTGTGGGTTAAGGTAAAATATATGGTCAATAGTTGTGTTCTACATGGACAGTTTCATAGTTGCTACACACACATACAGACATGGACATAGTTGCTACACACACGTACAGACATGGACATAGTTGCTACACACATACAGACATGGACATAGTTGCTACACACACATACAGACATGGACATAGTTGCTACACACACATACAGACATGGACATAGTTGCTACACACACATACAGACATGGACATAGTTGCTACACACACGTACAGACATGGACATAGTTGCTACACACATACAGACATGGACATAGTTGCTACACACACATACAGACATGGACATAGTTGCTACACACACGTACAGACATGGACATAGTTGCTACACACACTAACATGGACATAGTTGCACAACATACGACATGACAGTTTACACACACATACAGACATGGACATAGTTGCTACACACACATACAGACATGGACATAGTTGCTACACACACATACAGACATGGACATAGTTGCTACACACACTACGACATTGACATAGTTCTACACACACGTACAAACATGGACATAGTTGCTACACACGTACAGACATGGGCATAGTTGCTACACACGTACAGACATGGACAATTTAATAGTTGTTACACACGTACAGACATGGACAGTTTAATAGTTGCTACACACGTACAGACATGGACAGTTTAATAGTTGCTACACATGTACAGAAATGGACATAGTTGCTACACACGTACATACATGGACATAGTTGCTACACACATACAGACATGGACAGTCTAATAGTTGCTACACACGTATATACATGGAACTTGATACACAAGGAATAGGTAGACAGATTATACTTGATACATATAGACAGATAAAACATGATATAAATAGACAGATAAAACATGATATAAATAGACAGATAAAACATGATATACACAGACAGATAAAACATGATACACACAGACAGATAAAACATGATATACACAGACAGATAAAACATGATATACACAGACAGTTAAAACATGATATAAATAGATAGGCGATGTAATCAATGATATAATGCCCCGTCATTAGCTGACAATGTCAACACTTGAAAATGCCTCCCCCTCTCCCCATCTCCCTTCCAAACTGATCCCCCTTCATTATTAATCATCATAAGTTAATATAAATATTGAAGCTGTTACAATTCCTGTCACTGTTGTTGTCATGCTAGTAATGTTTGATGAGATCATGTGCCATCTCCAGCAGTTTCAGTGAGCACAGATACAGCCAGCCACAGGTAATCAGGTAACAAGCTCGGACCTCGATCACACTCACAGCTCTGTGAACATATGAGAACATCTATTAGTTCTAGTAAGAGAACATATGAGAACATCTATTAGTTCTAGTAAGAGAACATATGAGAACATCTATTAGTTCTAGTAAGAAAACATATGAGAACATCTATTAGTTCTAGTAAGAGAACATATGAGAACATCTATTAGTTCTAGTAAGAGAACATATGAGAACATCTATTAGTTCTAGTAAGAGAACATATGAGAACATCTATTAGTTCTAGTAAGAGAACATATGAGAACATCTATTAGTTCTAGTAAGAGAACATCTATTTGTTCTAGTAAGAGAACATATGAGAACATCTATTAGTTCTAGTTCTAGTAAGAGAACATATGAGAACATATATTAGTTCTAGTAAGAGAACATCTATTACTTTTAGTAAGAGAACATCTATTAGTTCTAGTAAGAGAACATATGAGAACATCTATTAGTTCTAGTAAGAGAACAGATGAGAACATCTATTAGTTCTAGTAAGAGAACATCTATTTGTTCTAGTAAGAGAACATATGAGAACATCTATTAGTTCTAGTTCTAGTAAGAGAACATAGGAGAACATATATTAGTTCTAGTAAGAGAACATAAGATAACATCTATTAGTTCTAGTAAGAGAACATCTATTAGTTCTAGTAAGAGAACATATGAGAACATACAGAGTAAACACAGTTTACATGATTAAATACGATAAAAACGTTTTTTTTAATTTTCTGAAATCTCATTTACATCTCATTTACATCTCATTTACATCTCATTTACATACATGATTATGATGATCACATAGAAAGAGTACATGCATTTATCTACAAGTATCACGTGGTATATTGAGTAATACGCTGTTAGTACCGTATTTATTCAGTGACCGTCGTCACGCGATGGGTGATGTGGTTCACTTTTATTTCCCAGTACTTTTACCCAATTGAGGTTGGGTCGACCTGAGTGTCGTTACGGTTGGAAAAAATTCCATGCCAACTGTAGGAATTGAACCTGCACCACTAGTCTGAGAAGCAAGCAACAAATTGAATCACAGATCATATTGTCAGAGTGATATCTGATGTAGAAGCTGATGTTCTTCATAAGAAATCATAATCTAAACGATGACAGCTCAGTAACAGAATGATAACAAGTGTACATGAAACATATATATTTGTTTAGTGAAGAAGTTAGAGCGAGACTGATGTCAGCATATCATCTTCTTAGATACAAGTTCACAGTTTTAGCAAAATATTGTCTCCAAGAAGTTAGAGCGAGACTGATGTCAGCATATCAACTTCTTAGATACAAGTTCACAGTTTTAGCAAAATATTGTCTCAAAGTTAGAGATTAAGATTTGTTTGAGAAAACAAAGAAGGTAGAACATAGCACTATATAGAGGGCAACAGAACATAGCACTATACGGGGGACAGCAGAACATAACACTGTATAGAGGACAACAGAACATAACACTGTATAGAGGACAACAGAACATAGCATTATATAGAGGACAACAGAACATAGCACTATATAGAGGACAACAGAACAAAACAGAGAGGAAAACAGAATATAGGAGAGAACATTTCATAAAGGACAATAATGGAAAGCGTTTTGCAGTGGTCAATATTGGAAAGCATCTAAGAAGTAGATTATAGAGGCAAGCATTATACAGTAGAGAGAATATAGCATTATACAGTAGAGAGAATATATCATTATACAGTAGAGAATATAGCATTATACAGTAGAGAATATAGAGGCAAGTATTATACAGTAGAGAATATAGAGGCAAGTATTATACAGTAAAGAATATAGAGGCACGTATTATACAGTAGAGAATATAGAGGCACGTATTATACAGTAGAGAATATAGAGGCACGTATTATACAGTAAAGAATATAGAGACAATTATCTAATAAAAGGGAAAAGGGAAGTAAAGTTGATCATGTAACTGTAACATTTATCTCTCTGTGAGCTGCATAAATTAACTTAGATAAAAACAAAACGCAACCACTCCTTGTATAAACGGTTGCAAGTAGTTGTATTTGTAAATTGGCAGAAATTGTAAACAAATCACTTTAGTTATGTTTTATGTTGCCTGGTAACGAAGTTATCTAGACTAGACTCGGCAGCAGCTAGTTCTTGTTTCTAGACACTTAACTTGATCATTTATGACAGGCTCAACAACAGAACTAATAATGTCACAGTCGGAGCACAGGAGTACATACATCATCAGTGTATGTTGGGACTGTTAAGTGGGGTGTATTAGTGGGGAGAGAATTCTGATATATATAGCAGTTAGAAATGTTGAGAGTTATGTTATAGTAATATTTGATGTTATGTTATAGTAATATTAAATGTTATGTTATATTAATATGTTATAGTAATATGAAGATAAGTAGATACTATAAATCTGTATTATATATTTATGTTACAATAGAATAATGAAGCATCAAGTAATACTATAGATCGTATGTCGACTAGATATTTGTGTAATTGAACGAATAGTTTACATAACAATAAGCATTTCATAATCATGTATGTCAATGATACTGTGTCTCAATAGGCAAGTTTCATAACTGATACTCAAGAACTGTATGTTCTTATGATATACTTGACCTCAAGTAGAATGTTCTCTATTAACACTCAAGCTAGCAATGTTCTATATAACTGTGACGCTATATACTGTTCATAGATAAGTCTTACAAGTAGTAATGTTATATTAACTTGACGTCATAGCTAGCATATTGATTCTAAGGATTGCTAAAGTTCTTATAATGACATCAAGACTACATTACACTGTATGTCATAATGATATCTTGCTCAAACACATCTTACACAATAAGAATACTACTAAAACTACATACATATGACAATGTGTACAGAAATCTACAAATAAGTCAACCACTATAGACACACTCATGTACATATTGACTATACTGTTTAGAAGTCTACAATTAATACAATTACGTATGAACAGTACATTCTAATGATACTAGGACTAGGAACACAAGATAATATTGATACTATAGCAACTGTTTGTACACTAGATATTATCAAATAGTTTCAAGATAGTGATACTATAAGACTGAATTCGCTATGATTCTGTGTTAAGAGAAAGTCTACAAGATAAGTAGATCACTATAGAAGCTGTATGTCGCTATGATTTCTGTGTCTAAGGAAAGTCTTACAAGATAAGTAGATACTATAGAACTGTATGTCGCTATGATTTCTGTGTCTAAGGAAAGTCTTACAAGATAAGTAGATACTATAGAACTGTATGTCGCTATGATTTCTGTGTCTAAGGAAAGTCTTACAAGATAAGTAGATACTATAGAACTGTATGTCGCTATGATATCTGTGTCTAAGGAAAGTCTTACAAGATAAGTAGATACTATAGAACTGTATGTCGCTATGATATCTGTGTCTAAGGAAAGTCTTACAAAATAAGTAGATACTATAGAACTGTATGTCGCTATGATATCTGTGTCTAAGGAAAGTCTTACAAAATAAGTAGATACTATAGAACTGTATGTCGCTATGATATCTGTGTCTAAGGAAAGTCTTACAAGATAAGTAGATACTATAGAACTGTATGTCGCTATGATATCTGTGTCTAAGGAAAGTCTTTCAAGATAAGTAGATACTATAGAACTGTATGTCGCTATGATATCTGTGTCTAAGGAAAGTCTTACAAGATAAGTAGATACTATAGAACTGTATGTCGCTATGATATCTGTGTCTAAGGAAAGTCTTACAAGATAAGTAGATACTATAGAACTGTATGTCGCTATGATATCTGTGTCTAAGGAAAGTCTTACAAGATAAGTAGATACTATAGAACTGTATGTCGCTATGATTTCTGTGTCTAAGGAAAGTCTTACAAGATAAGTAGATACTATAGAACTGTATGTCGCTATGATTTCTGTGTCTAAGGAAAGTCTTACAAGATAAGTAGATACTATAGAACTGTATGTCGCTATGATATCTGTGTCTAAGGAAAGTCTTACAAGATAAGTAGATACTATAGAACTGTATGTCGCTATGATATCTGTGTCTAAGGAAAGTCTTACAAGATAAGTAGATACTATAGAACTGTATGTCGCTATGATATCTGTGTCTAAGGAAAGTCTTACAAGATAAGTAGATACTATAGAACTGTATGTCGCTATGATATCTGTGTCTAAGGAAAGTCTTACAAGATAAGTAGATACTATAGAACTGTATGTCGCTATGATTTCTGTGTCTAAGGAAAGTCTTACAAGATAAGTAGATACTATAGAACTGTATGTCGCTATGATATCTGTGTCTAAGGAAAGTCTTACAAGATAAGTAGATACTATAGAACTGTATGTCACTATGATATCTGTGTCTAAGGAAAGTCTTACAAGATAAGTAGATACTATAGAACTGTATGTCGCTATGATTTCTGTGTCTAAGGAAAGTCTTACAAGATAAGTAGATACTATAGAACTGTATGTCGCTATGATTTCTGTGTCTAAGGAAAGTCTTACAAGATAAGTAGATACTATAGAACTGTATGTCGCTATGATATCTGTGTCTAAGGAAAGTCTTACAAGATAAGTAGATACTATAGAACTGTATGTCGCTATGATATCTGTGTCTAAGGAAAGTCTTACAAGATAAGTAGATACTATAGAACTGTATGTCGCTATGATATCTGTGTCTAAGGAAAGTCTTACAAGATAAGTAGATACTATAGAACTGTATGTCGCTATGATATCTGTGTCTAAGGAAAGTCTTACAAAATAAGTAAATACTATAGAACTGTATGTCGCTATGATATCTGTGTCTAAGGAAAGTCTTACAAGATAAGTAGATACTATAGAACTGTATGTCGCTATGATTTCTGTGTCTAAGGAAAGTCTTTCAAGATAAGTAGATACTATAGAACTGTATGTCGCTATGATATCTGTGTCTAAGGAAAGTCTTACAAGATAAGTAGATACTATAGAACTGTATGTCGCTATGATATCTGTGTCTAAGGAAAGTCTTACAAGATAAGTAGATACTATAGAACTGTATGTCGCTATGATTTCTGTGTCTAAGGAAAGTCTTACAAAATAAGTAGATACTATAGAACTGTATGTCGCTATGATTTCTGTGTCTAAGGAAAGTCTTACAAGATAAGTAGATACTATAGAACTGTATGTCGCTATGATTTCTGTGTCTAAGGAAAGTCTTACAAGATAAGTAGATACTATAGAACTGTATGTCGCTATGATTTCTGTGTCTAAGGAAAGTCTTTCAAGATAAGTAGATACTATAGAACTGTATGTCGCTATGATATCTGTGTCTAAGGAAAGTCTTACAAGATAAGTAGATACTATAGAACTGTATGTCGCTATGATTTCTGTGTCTAAGGAAAGTCTTACAAGATAAGTAGATACTATAGAACTGTATGTCGCTATGATATCTGTGTCTAAGGAAAGTCTTACAAGATAAGTAGATACTATAGAACTGTATGTCGCTATGATATCTGTGTCTAAGGAAAGTCTTACAAGATAAGTAGATACTATAGAACTGTATGTCGCTATGATATCTGTGTCTAAGGAAAGTCTTACAAGATAAGTAGATACTATAGAACTGTATGTCGCTATGATTTCTGTGTCTAAGGAAAGTCTTACAAGATAAGTAGATACTATAGAACTGTATGTCGCTATGATTTCTGTGTCTAAGGAAAGTCTTGCAAGATAAGTAGATACTATAGAACTGTATGTCGCTATGATATCTGTGTCTAAGGAAAGTCTTACAAGATAAGTAGATACTATAGAACTGTATGTCGCTATGATATCTGTGTCTAAGGAAAGTCTTACAAGATAAGTAGATACTATAGAACTGTATGTCGCTATGATATCTGTGTCTAAGGAAAGTCTTACAAAATAAGTAGATACTATAGAACTGTATGTCGCTATGATATCTGTGTCTAAGGAAAGTCTTACAAGATAAGTAGATACTATAGAACTGTATGTCGCTATGATATCTGTGTCTAAGGAAAGTCTTACAAAATAAGTAGATACTATAGAACTGTATGTCGCTATGATATCTGTGTCTAAGGAAAGTCTTACAAGATAAGTAGATACTATAGAACTGTATGTCGCTATGATTTCTGTGTCTAAGGAAAGTCTTACAAGATAAGTAGATACTATAGAACTGTATGTCGCTATGATATCTGTGTCTAAGGAAAGTCTTACAAGATAAGTAGATACTATAGAACTGTATGTCGCTATGGTATCTGTGTCTAAGGAAAGTCTTACAAGATAAGTAGATACTATAGAACTGTATGTCGCTATGATATATGTGTCTAAGGAAAGTCTTACAAAATAAGTAGATACTATAGAACTGTATGTCGCTATGATATCTGTGTCTAAGGAAAGTCTTACAAGATAAGTAGATACTATAGAACTGTATGTCGCTATGATATCTGTGTCTAAGGAAAGTCTTACAAGATAAGTAGATACTATAGAACTGTATGTCGCTATGATATCTGTGTCTAAGGAAAGTCTTACAAGATAAGTAGATACTATAGAACTGTATGTCGCTATGATATCTGTGTCTAAGGAAAGTCTTACAAGATAAGTAGATACTATAGAACTGTATGTCGCTATGATATATGTGTCTAAGGAAAGTCTTACAAGATAAGTAGATACTATAGAACTGTATGTCGCTATGATATATGTGTCTAAGGAAAGTCTTACAAGATAAGTAGATACTATAGAACTGTATGTCGCTATGATATCTGTGTCTAAGGAAAGTCTTACAAGATAAGTAGATACTATAGAACTGTATGTCGCTATGATTTCTGTGTCTAAGGAAAGTCTTACAAGATAAGTAGATACTATAGAACTGTATGTCGCTATGATATCTGTGTCTAAGGAAAGTCTTGCAAGATAAGTAGATACTATAGAACTGTATGTCGCTATGATATATGTGTCTAAGGAAAGTCTTACAAGATAAGTAGATACTATAGAACTGTATGTCGCTATGATATATGTGTCTAAGGAAAGTCTTACAAGATAAGTAGATACTATAGAACTGTATGTCATGATTCTGTGTCTAAGGAAAGTCTTACAAGATAAGTAGATACTATAGAACTGTATGTCGCTATGATATATGTGTCTAAGGAAAGTCTTACAAGATAAGTAGATACTATAGAACTGTATGTCGCTATGATTTCTGTGTCTAAGGAAAGTCTTACAAGATAAGTAGATACTATAGAACTGTATGTCGCTATGATATCTGTGTCTAAGGAAAGTCTTACAAGATAAGTAGATACTATAGAACTGTATGTCGTCTGTGTCTAAGGAAAGTCTTACAAGATAAGTAGATACTATAGAACTGTATGTCGCTATGATATCTGTGTCTAAGGAAAGTCTTACAAGATAAGTAGATACTATAAAACTGTATGTCGCTATGATTTCTGTGTCTAAGGAAAGTCTTACAAGATAAGTAGATACTATAGAACTGTATGTCGCTATGATATCTGTGTCTAAGGAAAGTCTTACAAGATAAGTAGATACTATAGAACTGTATGTCGCTATGATTTCTGTGTCTAAGGAAAGTCTTACAAGATAAGTAGATACTATAGAACTGTATGTCGCTATGATATCTGTGTCTAAGGAAAGTCTTACAAGATAAGTAGATACTATAGAACTGTATGTCGCTATGATATCTGTGTCTAAGGAAAGTCTTACAAGATAAGTAGATACTATAGAACTGTATGTCGCTATGATATCTGTGTCTAAGGAAAGTCTTACAAGATAAGTAGATACTATAGAACTGTATGTCGCTATGATATCTGTGTCTAAGGAAAGTCTTACAAGATAAGTAGATACTATAGAACTGTATGTCGCTATGATTTCTGTGTCTAAGGAAAGTCTTACAAGATAAGTAGATACTATAGAACTGTATGTCGCTATGATATCTGTGTCTAAGGAAAGTCTTACAAGATAAGTAGATACTATAGAACTGTATGTCGCTATGATATCTGTGTCTAAGGAAAGTCTTACAAGATAAGTAGATACTATAGAACTGTATGTCGCTATGATATCTGTGTCTAAGGAAAGTCTTACAAAATAAGTAGATACTATAGAACTGTATGTCGCTATGATTTCTGTGTCTAAGGAAAGTCTTACAAGATAAGTAGATACTATAGAACTGTATGTCGCTATGATTTCTGTGTCTAAGGAAAGTCTTACAAGATAAGTAGATACTATAGAACTGTATGTCGCTATGATTTCTGTGTCTAAGGAAAGTCTTTCAAGATAAGTAGATACTATAGAACTGTATGTCGCTATGATATCTGTGTTTTAAGGTAAAGTCTTACAAGATAAGTAGATACTATAGAACTGTATGTCGCTATGATATCTGTGTCTAAGGAAAGTCTTACAAGATAAGTAGATACTATAGAACTGTATGTCGCTATGATATCTGTGTCTAAGGAAAGTCTTTCAAGATAAGTAGATACTATAGAACTGTATGTCGCTATGATATCTGTGTCTAAGGAAAGTCTTACAAGATAAGTAGATACTATAGAACTGTATGTCGCTATGATATCTGTGTCAAAGGAAAGTCTTACAAGATAAGTAGATAGTATAGAGTAAAGTATTTAGTATAGAAGCGACGTATATATAGTATAGAAGTGACGTATATATATATAGAGTGACGTATATATAGTATAGAAGTGACGTATATAGTATAGAAGTGACGTATATATAGTATAGAAGTGACGTATATATAGTATAGAAGGACGATATATAGTATAGAAGTGACGTATATATAGTATAGAAGCGACGTATATATAGTATAGAAGTGACGTGTATATAGTATAGAAGTGACGTATATAGTATAGAAGTGACGTATATATAGTATAGAAGTGACGTATATATAGTATAGAAGTGACGTATATATAGTATAGAAGTGACGTATATATAGTATAGAAGTGACGTATATATAGTATAGAAGTGACGTATATATAGTATAGAAGCGACGTATATATAGTATAGAAGTGACGTGTATATAGTATAGAAGTGACGTATATATAGTATAGAAGTGACGTATATATAGTATAGAAGTGACGTATATAGTATAGAAGTGACGTATATATAGTATAGAAGTGACGTATATAGTATAGAAGTAAAGTATATAGTACAGGAGTTAAGTATAGTAATTAGAGAGGAAAGACGCTGAATGTCAGACTGTATATGCTAGCGTTAAATGTTCAACTTTCAACACTGATCAGTACCAAGTTAACAGTAATGTGATTATGAACAAATAATTTAGAAAATAATAAATACACTGTACACATTATTTTTGGTGGGGCTCGGCCCCACTGGTTCTCAATGACGAGAAGTATCTGCCCAAGTACAAGTAATAGAATTCTAAACTGGGGTTTATAAGTGGTTGCTCTAGAATGTTCTCAAAAGACGAAGAAGATTCTGATCGAGTGTGTTTGTGTGTCTTCAAATGATACATAACATTCTTTCGTACCAGTAAACAAATGTAACATCATGAGGTGAACACTAACAAATGTAACACCATGAGGTGAACACTAACAAATGTAACACCATGAGGTGAACACTAACAAATGTAACATGAGGTGAACACTAACAAATGTAACATGAGGTGAACACTAACACATGTAACACCATGAGGTGAACACACTAACAAATGTAACATGAGGTGAACACTAACAAATGTAACATGAGGTGAACACTAACACATGTAACACCATGAGGTGAACACACTAACAAATGTAACACCATGAGGTGAACACTAACAAATGTAACACCATGAGGTGAACACAAACAAATGTAACACCAGGTGAACACTAACAAATGTAACATCATGAGGTGAACACACTAACAAATGTAACATGAGGTGAACACACTAACAAATGTAACATGAGGTGAACACACTAACAAATGTAACACCATGAGGTGAACACACTAACAAATGTAACACCATGAGGTGAACACACTAACAAATGTAACATTATGAGGTGAACACACTAACAAATGTAACATGAGGTGAACACACTAACAAATGTAACACCATGAGGTGAACACACTAACAAATGTAACACCATGAGGTGAACACACTAACAAATGTAACATGAGGTGAACACACTAACAAATGTAACATGAGGTGAACACACTAACAAATGTAACACCATGAGGTGAACACACTAACAAATGTAACATGAGGTGAACACACTAACAAATGTAACACCATGAGGTGAACACACTAACAAATGTAACACCATGAGGTGAACACACTAACAAATGTAACACCATGAGGTGAACACACTAACAAATGTAACACCATGAGGTGAACACACTAACACATGTAACATTATGAGGTGAACACACTAACAAATGTAACATGAGGTGAACACTAACACATGTAACCTCATGAGGTGAAAGTATGTAAACGAAACTCCACTAAACAACAACAACAACGTCAACAACAACAACAACAACTATGATGTGTTGTCAACAACAACAACAACTATGATGTGTTGTCAACAACAATCCTAACATTCACTCACACATTTCAACACATTTCAACACATGCAAGAGAGAAATATAGAATAGTTCCAATCCACACACAATAGAAAGAAGAAAAGAGAGAAAGTAGAGAGAAGAGATAGAGAGAAAGATAGAAGACAGAAAGAAGAATAGAGAGAAAGTAGAGAAAAAGGTAGAGAAAGATAGAGAGAAAGATAGAGAGAAAGATAGAGAGAAAGGTAGAGAGAAAGATAGAGAGAAAGATAGAGAGAAAGAAAGAGAGAAAGGTAGAGAGAAAGAGAGTAGAGAAGAAAGATAGAGAGAAAGAAGAGAGAAAGATAGAGAGAAAGTAGAGAGAAAGGTAGAGAAAGATAGAAGAAAGAAGAGAGAAAGTAGAGAGAAAGATAGAGAGAAAGGTAGAGAGAAAGATAGAGAGAAAGGTAGAGAGAAAGTAGAAGAAAGATAGAGAGAAAGATAGAGAGAAAGGTAGAGAGAAAGATAGAAGAAAGAAAGAGAGAAAGAGTAGAGAGAAGGTAGAGAAAGGTAGAGAGAAAGATAGACAGAAAGATAGAGAGAAGATAGAGAGAAAGAGAAGAGAGAGAAAGATAGAAGAAGAGAGAGAAGAGAAGATAGAGAGAAGAGGAGAAAGGTAGAGAGAAAGTAGAGAGAAGATAGAGAGAAAGATAGAGAGAAAGATAGAGAGAAAGATAGAAGAAAGATAGAGAGAAAGAAGAGAGAAAGATAGAGAGAAAGTAGAGAGAAGATAGAGAGAAAGGTAGAGAGAAAGATAGAGAGAAAGATAGAGAGAAAGGTAGAGAGAAAGATAGACAGAAAGAAAGAGAGAAAGGTAGAGAGAGAGAAAGATAGAAAGATAGAGAGAAAGGTAGAGAGAAGATAGACAGAAAGAAAGAGAAAGAGAGAGAGAAAGATTAAGAGAAAGAAAGAGAGAAAGAAAAGAAATAGATACATAGATATAGAGATTGAATATTAGTCATCTTCACACACACACAACACACACACACACACACACACACACATACACACACACACACACACAAGATAAAGAGAGAAAGATAGATAGAATGTCAACCACCTCCCTACACAAGATTTTCATTGTCTAATTATTTTCAAGATTGAAGTCAAATTTGTGTCCATCCCAAAACCTTGCCGTAGGCTGCCAGAATTCAGTTAAACTTTATGTGTCTGCTTGTCATGTCTCTCCACCCAACTCATCACGTGGCAAGAGCATTATACAGTAACCAGGACGTTCCACCTCCACCACCACCACCACCTCCACCAGCACCACCACCACCACCACCACCACCCCCAGCACCACTACCACCACCACCATCACCGCCACCACTACCACCACCACCACCACCACCAATACCTCCATCACCACCACCACCATCACCACCACCAGCTCCACTACCACCACCACTACCACCACCACCAACACGCTGGAACATCTTCTTGCACTATTTCAAACTGTGATCATATTGGCTGAAACAATGAGCAATTGATCAGAGATCAGATCAATAGAAACTTACCGGTTCCAAGCTAACAAAATGTTGGTAATCTTATTACAGAGCATGTCTGTCTGCATGCAAGATCTCATTACAGAGCCTATCTGCATGCATGCTAGATCTCACGACAGAGCATGTCTGCATGCAAGATCTCATTACAGAGCATGTCTGCATGCAAGATCTCATTACAGAGCATGTCTGCATGCAAGATCTCATTACAGAGCATGTCTGCATGCAAGCTCTCATTACAGAGCATGTCTGTCTGCATGCAAGATCTCATTACAGAGCATGTCTGCATGCAAGATCTCATTACAGAATCAGACTGCATGACATAACTAGAGCATGTCTAACGAGCCACGATCATACACACACACACACACTCGCACATGCACACACACACACACTCGCACATGCACATACACACACACTCGCACATGCACACATTCACACACACTCGCACATGCACGCACACAACCACGATCATCCCTATATATAATATCCTCTAACCATTTCTTTCCTCCACTCCACACATTCCCTCCACTCCACACATTCCCTCCACCTCCACACATTCTCCATCTCCACACATTCCCCCCATCTCCACACATTCCCTCCATCTCCACACATTCCTCCATCTCACACATTCCCTCCACCTCCACATTCCTCCATCTCCACACATTCCTCCATCTCACTTTTACATCCATCTATCTCCACACACACCTTACCACTACTTTTTCACTGCATACACTCACACTCAACATCTCTCTCTCCCTACCCGCCATCACCACTCCTCTCTCACCCACCCACTCATACTCACCTCTCTCTCTCCAACCCGCTCAACTACACACTCTCTCCCTACCAACCCAGCTCACACTCATCACTCTCTCCCTACCAACCCCGCTCACACTCACCACTCTCTCCCTACCAACCCCACTCACACTCCTCACTTTCTCTCCTACCAACCCTGCTCACACTCATTCACTCTCTCTCCCTACCAACCCCACTCACACTCACTCTCTCTCTCCCTACCAACCCCGCTCACACTCACTCACTCTCTCTCCCTACCAACCCCGCTCACACTCACTCACTTTCTCTCCCTACCAACCCCGCTCACACTCACTCACTCTCTCTCCCTACCAACCCCGCTCACACTCACTCACTTTCTCTCCCTACTAACCACGCTCACACTCACTCACTCTCTCCCTACCAACCCCGCTCACACTCACTCACTCTCTCTCCCTACCAACCCGCTCACACTCACTCACTCTCTCTCCCTACCAACCCGCTCACACTCATCTCTCTCTCTACCAACCCGCTCACACACCCCACTCTCTCCCTACCAACCCCGCTCACACTTACTCACTTTCTCTCCCTACTAACCCCGCTCACACTCACTCACTACCTCTCCCTACACTACTCACACATTTCTTAGCTACTGTTCACCACAAAGAACCCCATTCTCTCTCTGTCTCTCTGTCTCTTTGTTTGTATGTCTCTTTGTTTGTCTGTCTCTTTGTCTCTCTGTCTCTTTGTCTCTCTGTCTCTTTCTCTCTGTCTCTTTGTCTGTCTGTCTCTTTGTCTGTCTGTCTCTTTCTCTATGTCTCTTTCTCTCTGTTTCTTTCTCTCTGTCTCTTTCTCTCTGTCTCTTTCTCTCCGTCTCTTTCTCTCTGTCTCTTTCTCTCTGTCTCTTTCTCTCCGTCTCTTTCGCTCTGTCTCTTTATCTCTGTCTCTTTGTCTCTGTCTCTTTCTCTCCGTCTCTTTCTCTCTGTCTCTTTCTCTCCGTCTCTTTCTCTCTGTCTCTTTCTCTCCGTCTCTTTCTCTCTGTCTCTTTATCTCTGTCTCTTGCTCTCTGTCTCTTTTGCTCTGTCTCTTTCTCTCTCTTTATCTCTGTCTCTTTGTCTGTCTGTCTCTTTGTCTGTCTGTCTCTTTGTCTGTCTCTTTCTCTCTGTCTCTTTCTCTCTGTCTCTCTCTCTCTCTGTCTATTTCTTTCTGCCTCTTTCTATCTCTCTCCTTGTCTGTCTGTCTGTCTCTTTGTCTGTCTGTCTCTCTCTGTCTCTTTCTCTCTCTGTCTGTCTCTTTGTCTCTTTCTCACCGTCTCTTTGTCTGTCTGTTTCTCTGTCTGTCTCTCTGTCTGTCTATCTGTCTCTCTGTCTCTTTCTCTCTCTGTCTGTCTATCTGTCTGTCTGTCTCTTTCTCTCTCTCTGACTGTCTGTCTATCTCTCTGTCTGTCTCTCTCTCTCTGTCTGTATATCTGTCTGTCTCTCTGTCTGTCTCTCTGTCTGTCTCTCTGTCTGTCTCTCTGTCTGTCTGTCGTTCTCTCTCTCTTTCTCTCTCTTTTAATACACGTCTATATAAGATAATAGTTAGTCTATTCCTGAGGTTCACGAAGTGACTATCATAGTCACAGCAAAGACCTACATGTTTCACACAAGTTACTCTAACATGTGCCAAGTGGAGTTTGACAGGGTTCACGTTGATGAGTAGATGAACGTTCTCGAACACCCATCTCTCAGGGAGAATGATTTATTCTCAATCTCTGACAATTATTGTTCAGCAAGATATAGAATTTCATTTTCTTATATAGTTATGGGAATCACTTTCTCAAAGACCTCGGCAGAATAGAAGCGCTCTTTATATGTCACATACATACCGGACACAGCAGACAATTGTACATTCAGCTGTATCATGTCATGTTGGACCCACATACTTAGCCGTGTTCTGTAATATTGGATACACAGACCTAACAGTGTTCTGTCATGTTGGACCCATGGACCCAGCCGTGTTCTGTAAGATTGGACCGCAGACCCAAACGTATTGATAACTTATAAACGAAACTTTGTGATAAGAGATGAGCTGAAATTAGAGGTAAGAGATAAGAATCATGTTTAGATAAAAGATTAATTGAAAGACTGGACGCATGATTAAGTGAAGGTCTTCTTCTTCAGCGATCTCTGGTCATGTGCTTAATTTACTGTGAGACCACAAACTGGGCTGTCAGCTTCAGCGATCTCTGGTCATGTGCTTAATTTACTGTGAGACCACAAACTGGGCTGTCAGCTTCAGCGATCTCTGGTCATGTGCTTAATTTACTGTGAGACCACAAACTGGGCTGTCAGCTTCAGCGATCTCTGGTCATGCGCTTAATTTACTGTGAGACCACAAACTGGGCTGTCAGCTTCAGGTCTGTCGGGTTTCCTAAAGCTTAGTTTGTAGGTCAACTGAATGTGGTCACATGTTGCTTTCTCAGCTCACACAGGAGAGGACAGTCTTGCAGGATATTCTTTGGTGTCTGTTACGCCTGCTGACACTAGCAGAGAGCTGTTTGACTTATTCCTAGTCTATATAAGTGTTTGTTGAGTCTGCAGTGTCCGGTGCATAGTCGAAATATAATGACCTGGTCTGTTCTACTTAGGTCTTTGAGGAAGTCTTTCCCATAATCATATCCAGTGTTTGTCTTCCAGTCTACTGCAGATTTTCTCTGTATGAGGGTGTTGACCTCCTGAAAAGACAGGGGTTGGTAAATAAGCTCGTTGACACTGCCCCCCTTAGCTAAGACATTGGCACTCTCATTGCCTGCAATGCCACAGTGAGATGGAATCCACTTTCAAGCTGAGTGAATGTTGAGGTAAGAGATAAATTGAAAGACATGATAAAGTGAATGTTGAGATATGAGATAAACTAAAGTTTAAATGATAAATGAAAATTTAAGGTTAAAGAGAGAGAGAGAGAGAGAGAGAGAGAGAGAGGAGATAGAGAGAGAAAGAGACGGCAAAGTTTGAGGATTAAAAAAAAAAGATAAAGACTAACACAACCCCATGGCATGTAATATTATTCACTTGACAGAATCAACAACAACCACCCCCACCCCTCCTCTACAACTTTACCAACATTTAGAATTTTCTTTGATATTTCTTAGGCCAGGTAGAACTGTACAGAACCAGGTGCGCGTTTTTGTAAAAGTAGGCGTAACAGCTTTCTGGAAGAATGTTTATCCACTCGCCTAGGCTATGTTTGTGTGTGTGTTTGCGTGTGTGTGTGTGTGTGTGTGTGTACGTGAAGAATGTTTAGCCACTCGCCTAGGCTATGTTTGTGTGTGTGTTTGCGTGTGTGTACGTGAAGAATGTTTAGCCACTCGCCTAGGGTAGGTTTGTGTGTGTGTTTGCGTGTGTGTGTGTGTACGTGAAGAATGTTTAACCACTCGCCTAGGGTAGGTTTGTGTGTGTGTTTGCGTGTGTGTGTGTGTGTGTACGTGAAGAATGTTTAGCCACTGCCCAGGCTATGTTTGTGTGTGTGTTTGCGTGTGTGTGTGTGTGTACGTGAAGAATGTTTAGCCACTCGCCTAGGCTATGTTTGTGTGTGTGTTTGCGTGTGTGTACGTGAAGAATGTTTAGCCACTCGCCTAGGGTAGGTTTGTGTGTGTGTTTGCGTGTGTGTGTGTGTACGTGAAGAATGTTTAGCCACTCGCCTAGGGTAGGTTTGTGTGTGTGTTTGCGTGTGTGTGTGTGTGTGTACGTGAAGAATGTTTAGCCACTCGCCTAGGCTATGTTTGTGTGTGTGTTTGCGTGTGTGTGTGTGTGTACGTGAAGAATGTTTAGCCACTCGCCTAGGCTATGTTTGTGTATGTATTTGCGTGTGTGTGTGGTACGTGTGTTGTGATGTTTAAAGTTGAAATATTTTGTAAATGATTGAATGAGAGTGAGGAAGAAAGTGAGTGAGGGCGTGAGGGTAAATGAGGAATGAGTGTGAGTGATTGCATGAGGGTAGGTGTGGTGTATGAGTGAGTGTGTGGTGAGTGCGTGAGGAGTATGAGTGAGTGCGTGAGTGAGTAGCTGAGCGTGAGTGGTGAGTGTGTTGGTAGGGAGTGAGCAAGTGAGTGAGTGAATGAATGTTGAGAGTGCATGAGTTAGTAAATGAGTAAGTGAGCCAGTGAGTGAGTGCGTGAGTAAGTGAGTGAGTGGGTAAGTAAGGGAGTGAGTAACCTAACGAGTAAGAGAAAGTGTGGTCTGAGTGAGGAGAGGAATGAGGGAGTGGTGAGGGAATGAGTTAGTAATGAGTTTGCAATGCATGTGTTGAGAGTAGATGATGGAACGAACAGGTGAGTGCATGGTGAGGGAGTAGATGATGGAACGAACAGGTGAGTGCATGTGTTGAGGAGTAGATGATGGAACGAGACAGGTGAGTGCATGTGTTGAGGAGTAGATGATGGAACGAACAGGTGAGTCATGTGTTGAGGAGTAGATGATGGAACGAACAGGTGAGTGCAGTGTGTTAGAGGAGTAGATGAGGGAACAGAAATGGTGAGTTCATGTAGTGAGAGTAGTGATGGAACGAAAGGTGAGTGCATGTAGTTGAGAGTGAATGAACGAAAGGTGAGTGCATGTGTTGAGGAGTAGATGATGGAACGAACAGGTGAGGCAATGGTTGAGAAGTAGATGATGGAAAACAGGAGTTCATGTGTTGAGGGAGTAGATGATGGAACGAACAGGTGAGTGCATGTGTTGAGGGAGTAGATGATAGAACGAACAGGTGAGTTCATGTGTTGAGGGAGTAGATGATGGAACGAACAGGTGAGTGCATGTGTTGAGGGAGTAGATGATAGAACGAACAGGTGAGTTCATGTGTTGAGGGAGTAGATGATGGAACGAACAGGTGAGTAAGAAAGAGATCGAGCAAGAGTGACTGTATAAGTAATTGAGTTATTAAGATGGAACAGAAATGAAGTGAGTGCGTCATGATCGAGTATGTGAGTGTGTGAATTAGTGATTGCATGAATGTATGATTGAGTGATTGATTGAGTGATTGATTGACTGAGTGATTGATTGAGGGACCGATTGAGTGATTGCGTTATTGAGTTGCGAGTGAGGGGGAGGAGGGAATAACTGAATACGATGTTGAAGAAAAAGGGATGAGCGGATGAAAATTACATAGATAAGAATAGAGAAAGATAAAGATAAGAATAGAGAAAGATAAAGATAAGAATATAGAAGGATATAGATAAGAATAGATAAAGATAAAGATAAGAATAGAGAAAGATAAAGATAAGAATATAGAAGGATATAGATAAGAATAGAGAAAGATATAGATAAAAATATAGAAGGATAAAGATAAGAATAGAGAAAGATAAAGATAAGAATAGAGAAAGATAAAGATAAGAATAGAGAAAGATAAAGATAAGAATATAGAATGATATAGATAAGAATAGAGAAAGATAAAGATAAGACTAGAGAAAGATAAAGATAAGAATAGAGAAAGATAAAGATAAGAATAGAGAAAGATAAAGATAAGACTAGAGAAAGATAAAGATAAGAATAGAGAATGATATAGATAAGAATTGAGAAAGATAAAGATAAGACTAGAGAAAGATAAAGATAAGAATAGAGAAAGAAAAAGATAAGAATAGAGAAAGATAAAGATAAGAATAGAGAAAGATAAAGATAAGAATATATAATGATATAGATAAGAATAGAGAAAGATAAAGATAAGACTAGAGAAAGATAAAGATAAGAATAGAAAAAAAGATAAAAGATAAGACTAGAGTAAGATAAAGATAAGACTAGAGAAAGATAAAGATAAGACTAGAGAAAGATACAGATAAGAATAGAGAAAGATAAAGATAAGAATAGAGACAAGTGCAAATAATATAAAATCAATTATAAAACAAGAAAAATATATATAAATTCCTAAGAAAAGAATAGAGATATTTAGTTGACAGATTCTCTAGAAGTAACTTGTAACAGACTGTTTAGTAACTGTAACATTTTAGGTAGTTGTTAGTAGTATAGTATAGCTTAGTAGTAGTAGTATGTTGAGTAGTAGTAGTATTAGTAATAGCTGTAGTTAGTTAGTAGTAGTGTAGTTGTTAGTAGTAGTAGTAGTAGTAGTAGTAGTAGTAGTAGTAGTGTAGTAGTAGTTGTAGTTGTAGTAGTAGTAGTAGTAGTAGTAGTTGTAGTAGTAGTAGTTAGTGGTAGTTGTAGTAGTAGTAGTAGTAGTGAGTATTAGTAGTAGTTGTAGTAGTAGTAGTAGTATAATTTGTAGTAGTAGTAGTAGTAGTAGTAGTTAGTTGTAGTTAACGTAGTAGTAGTAGTGTAGTAGTTGTGTAGTGAGTAGTAGTAGTTGTAGTATTGCTGTTTGTAGTAGTTGTAGTAGCTGTTGTATGTAGTAGTAGTAGTAGTAGTTGTAGTAGTACAACTAGTTGTATTAGTTGTTGTTGTGGTAGTTATAGTAGTAGTTATAGTTGTTGTAGTTATAGTAGTTGTAGTTGTAGTTGTAGTAGTTGTTTTAGTAGTTGTAGTTGTGGTAGTTGTGGTAGTAGTAGTAGTAGTAGTAGTTGTAGCCCTCAGAGAGAAAAGATGTGTATACGATTCAAGTAATAATGGTGAATCTACAACACTACTACTACAACTAGGCTGAAAGAATTCCAAGTCAAATGTGGTGTAGTAGACAGAACACTATGCTGGTAGACAAATGTGGTGTAGCTAGACAAGAACACTATGCTGGTAGACAAATGTGGTGTAGCTAGACAAGAACACTATGCTGGTAGCCAAAGAAGAATAGTCAACTAAAAAGAACCGGGGCGTTAGTCACCACGCGCTGAGAGACATACTGAGGGGGAGATCGGAGCCACTTATTGACTAGTTGGTTCGATGTGCAGTGATAATAATCCCACGATTAAACTGAGAGACATACTGAGGAAGAAATCGGAACACTTATGGACCAGCTTTGTTCGATGTGCAGTGATGATGATGAACACATCTATTAAACTGAAAACATGCGCTAGGTAACATAAACAAGAAATTGCTTATCACTCTGTGTGTAATTCCTATTTTGTCAAACACGGACAACGCTCGTAACCAAACCCTCAACATCCACGGGAGCAGCCACACACAATTTGAAAAACTACAATTTCATTTCGAAAAAAACTACAATTATCTTTTCTTATGCACTTTGTTGAACTCAGTTCTTGTCGTTATTGTGTTGTGTTTATCTTATAGAACCTGATTGCTATACCAATTTGTAGTACTTGTATCTTATTGACGGTCTATAGATCGTTACGATGTTTTGTTACATTTATCTTGTGTCCTTAAGTGAGTCAAACAACATTTGCACATTTTTTTCTGATGTCTTTTCTTCGGTCAAACAACATTTGCACATTTTTTTCTGATGTCTTTTCTTCGGTCAAACTTGCACATTTGTCAATAATTCTCTAAGTGTATTTAAAGACTAGTCTATTGCTGCTGACCAGATAGTCACATTACGCATAATAATAGAGCAAAGTAATGAATGGAAATCCCCACTTTATATCGGATTTGTGGATTATGAGAAGGCTTTTGACAGTATTGATAGGGAAACCCTTTGGAAATTGATGAGGCATTATGGAATCCACAGAAAATTATTAACCTAATAAAAGCAACATATACAGATATGAAATGTATGAGTTCTTAATGAAGGTAAACAGATACTTTTGGAATAGAAACAGGAGTGCGTCAGAGATGTCTTCTATCACCTTTGTTGTTCTTACTGACATTAGACTGGATTATGAAGACCACAGTAACTAACACCAGAAATGGAATCCAATGGACTCTGACAGAGCAACTAGATGATCTGGACTTCGCTGATGATATAGTCCTTCTGTCACATACATGAAATCAGATGCGGGATAAGCTAAACACATTGAATCAAAGGTTCCAGCAACTAGGGCTGAACATTTATAAGGGAAAGACAAAGATATTGAGAATTAACCAAGCAAATGACAACTCGATCTTCCTGAGTGAAATCCCACTTCAAGAGGTAGAATCATACACATATTTGGGCAGCAATGTAGACAAAGAGGGTGGAACAGATAAGAGATGTTAAGAATACAGAAGGCAAGAGGAGCTTTCATTGCACTGGAAAACATTTGAAAGTCTAAAGAAATCAAATCTAGAACAAAAATTCGGATATTTAACTCTAATGTTAAAGCAGTTCTACTGTATGGGTCAGAAACATGGAGAACAACTAAAACAATAGCGCATAAATTGCAAACATTCATCAACTGGTGTCTGCGCAGAATAGAGGGAATAAGATGGTATGATAGGGTCACAAATGAGGAACTTATGGAGAGAACAAGACAGATTCCAGTGAACGAACAGGTTAAAAAGACGCTGGCGCTGGATAGGACACACTTTGCGAAAACCTGCGGGGAAAATAACAAGAAGGGTCCTTTCCTGGAACCCGCAGGGACAGCGAAATAAGGGGAGGCCGAGAAATACATGGAGACGAGATTTGGAGATGGAGATCAAACAATATAAAGAAGAGCTGGAGGGAGCTGCAGGGATAGCTAGAGATAGGAAGACTTGGCATGAGTTGGTTGAAGGATTATGCTCCAATTCAGGTTAAAAATGCAAAGAGAGAGAGAGAGAGAGAGAGAAACTATTGTTATTCTATGAGTCTATAGAAAGACTAGACTAATGATATTCTCGCATGTATTGAAAGACACTCTTCACACTTCGCCCCTAGGGAAACATAGGTCCGCAACCAAGGCCTTCCAAGCCCGCCTATCCAAGGCCATCTTTCCAGATCTCGCCACTCTCTCCCCGTCCTCTTGCATTCCATCTCTAACTTCCGTCTCCAGGTGTTTCTGGGTCTTCCCTTACTTCTATTGCCCTGGGGTTCCATCGGAGAGCCTGTCTCTGATGCTGTCAGGGTTTCTCAGTGTGTGTCCTATCCATCGCCACCTTCTGCTCATTATCTCCTGTTCCACCTGTCATTGTCCTGCCCTATCCCACAGTTCTCTGTTTGTGGTCTTGTCATACCATCTCAAATGGAGTATCCTGCGTAGGCATCTATTAATGAATGTCTGCAGCTTTTTGGTGTTCACCTTAGTTGTTCTCCAAGTCTCTGCTCCATACAGAAGGACAGACTTGACATTTGAGTTAAATATCATTATCTTAGTTTTATTCCTGATCATTCTTGAACTCCATATGTTCTTCAGAATGGTAAATGCTGATCTTGCCTTTTGTATTCTAACCTTAACATCTTCATCTGTGCCACCTTGAATGTTGACGACACTTCCCAGATATGTAAATGTGTCCACCTCTTTTAGTGGTGATCCTCTCAATAAGATTTGGTCTCTGGAACCAGCATTTAATCTCATGATCTTTGTTTTCTCCCCGTGAATAGTCAGGCCTAGTTGCTGTGAGACTGTTTCTAGTTTTGTTGTTTTCTCTTGCATCTGCTGATGGTTGTGAGAGAGGAGTGCTAGATCATCTGCAAAATCCAGATCCTCCAATTGATTCATCATGGTCCATTGTATTCCATTTCTTCCCCTGGCAGTTGTTGATCTCATTATCCAATGAATGGCCAGAAGGAAAAGGAAGGGCGATAAAAGGCAGCCTTGTCACACACCAGTCTTTATTTCAAAGGCCTCTGTCAGTTTTTCTTCAGCAGTACTCTAGCCGTTACCTCCTCATACATTTTCTTTATTAGGTTGGTTAGCTTCTGGGGACGCCATAGTGTCGTAGAAGTTTCCAGAGTGTTTCCCTGTCTAGGCTATCAAATGCCTTTTCATAGTCCACAAAGTTGATATAGAGGGATGAGTTCCACTCGATGCTCTGCTCCACTATGATACGCAGCGTCGATATTTGATCTGTGCAGGATCTGTTTTGCCTAAATCCTGCTTGTTCATCCCTTAGTACTGCATCTGTAGTTTCCTTGAGTCTCTCTAGGATGATTCGACTTAGTATTTTGCCTGGTACAGACAGGAGCATTATTCCTCTATAGTTCGAGCATTCTTGGAGGTCACCCTTTTAGGTAGTTTGACTATATAGCCCTCTCTCCAGTCTTTTGGTATTTCTTCCTCTCTCCAAATTTTCCCCAACAAGCCATGTAGCATATCTGTTGAGATGTCAACATTTGCTTTTATGGCCTCTGCAGGTATACCATCTGGGCCTGTAGCTTTACCATTTCGTAGTTGGAGAATGGCCTTCTTTATTTCTGCTTTGCTTGGCTTGCTACAGTCGATTATTAGATCTTTTGCAGCTGGATCTATGTCCGATTGGCCCTGGGGAACTGGCCTGTTTAGAAGGTCCTTGAAATGTTCTGCCCACCTCTGCATCTGTTCTTGAGCATTGCCGAGTAATCTTCCAGCCTTGTCCTTAATCGGTTTATTTATTTGTTGGTATTTCCCTGTCAATTTCCTTGTGTTATCGTATAAATCTTCCAGGTTACACTTAGCTGCTGCCTCTTCTGCTTCTCTTGCCAGGTCCTCTATATACTTTCTTTTATCTGCTTTATACTTCTCTTCACCTCCCTGTTGGCTTTTGTGTACTTTTCTTGTGCTACGGCCTTTGCTGTTCTTGTTCTGCTATTACAGAGGTCAGCCTTTCTGCCTCTTCTCTCTGTTATCTTATCTAACGTTGACTCTGATAGCCATTCCTTGTGGTAGTGTGTCTTTTTTCCAAGGGTAGTTTCACATGTACTAATTCAGGCTTCTTTAACTTTATGCCAGTGGTCTTCAATACTTCCTTCATCAACTTCTAGGGCCTCGAATTTGCTGGAAATCATGACACTAAATACATCCTTTCCCTTCTGCTCATTCAGATGTCCCACAGGCGAGCTTTGAATTTTCTTGGCTGTGGTTTCTGTAGCTATCTTGTGTTTTTACGGTGTGGGGTAGCCAGCCCCACGACCAACCTCCTTAGTCGCCTCTTACGACATGCATGGCAGGTGACAGTGGTTATATTCTTTACATCCCCAATTTGGGCCCCGGTAACCACTCTAGCTTGATTGGAAAAAGACTAGACTAATGATATTCTCTGAGTCTATTTAAAGACTAGACTAATGATATTCTCTGAGTCTATTTAAAGACTAGACTAATGATATTCTCGAATGTATTGAAAGATTAGACTAATGATATTTTCGCATCTATTGAAAGACTAGACTAATGACAATCTCCAGATTGAGAAATATGTGCATGTCTTCTCCCAATCACATACATTCTGCTTCTCACGCGCATGCAGCAACTCAATAATTTCTTCACCATCTCTGTGCATACCTCTACCCAACTTGGTCCCTTACTTGATCTTTCTTCCAACAACTCTGCCCCTCATTGAACCTCTCACGTGTTCAACCTCTTACGTGTTCAACCTATAACAATTTCATTCATTGACTCTGCTACTGAGAGACGATAAAACAAGTGGATGGATGGAGATAACATGAAACTAGTAGATTTGGAAAGTGGACGAGTGGATGGATGGACACATTATATAACTGTAAACATGTGTTACTGACTAACTTGATTTATTTATCTCTTCTATTGTCTGTCATTTACTGCCACATCTCTTCTATTGTCTGTCATTTACTGCCACATCTCTTCTATTGTCTGTCATATACTGCCACATCTCTTCTATTGTCTGTCATTTACTGCCACATCCCTTCTATTGTCTGTCATTTACTGCCACATCTTTTCTATTGACTGTCATTTACTGCCACATCTCTTCTATTGTCTGTCATTTACTGCCACATCTCTTCTATTGTCTGTCATATACTGACACATCCCTTCTATTGTCTGTCATATACTGACACATCCCTTCTATTGTCTGTCATATACTGACACATCCCTTCTATTGTCTGTCATATACTGACACATCCCTTCTATTGTCTGTCATATACTGACACATCTCTAATATTGTCTGTCATATACTGACACATCTCTAATATTGTCTGTCATATACTGACACATCTCTAATATTGTCTGTCATATACTGACACATCTCTAATATTGTCTGTCATATACTGACACATCTCTAATATTGACTGTCATATACTGAGACATCTCTTCTGTCCCTCCGAAATTTGTTTTCTGTTATGCTCAAGTTAGTTAGTGCAACTTCTGTAACCAATGTTTCTAGGTAAATCTTCTTCTTCTTTGTGTTCGTTCTTTACGACCAATTTTAATCACTCTTTGTGATATGTTTGATCTTTGTCAAGAACGTGTATACGTTGCACATTGGTTTGGTAGGCCACTAAACGCATAGTCTCTAGGTAAATGATAGAAACCAACTTCTGTCAGAAATATAATTTAAGGCTGCAACACTGACTTTAGTGGTGTTCAAGAAAGAACTACAGGATGTTCAAGATAAAAGCAGCCCCAGTGACAAATCAAAAGTTGCCAGGTACGCATTAAGTTTTGTCTATTTACTATTTAAACTGGTTCTGACTAGGTCATCCTTCCGTGACATTTGTTCATCGCCCCTTCCCGCACCATAATTACACACCATCACAAAAGACTTGCTCACTTGACCTATATTACGTCATAATTGAATCTTCTCATTTTCATAAACATATGCCAGATTGGCTCTCTTGACAGAGCTACTTTTATCTTGAACACCTGGTATATCTGCTTTAGTATCTGTTTGGTAGAGCACAGCTATATTAGCAAGGGATAAGTTGGTTTCACAGGTGATCATTACATGATGTTAAAGCTGGATGCAGCCAGTGAAATATGCCCAGGTGAAGTAATATAGTGATTAAACTAACTAGGTCACAGATAAACAGTTATGTAGCCACACTCCATCCCATGTTCCCCGAACCCTCTCCCTTGCTCTACTTCTGGGACGGATGTGTTCTACCTGGCACTGGAATGTAGGAAAGAATGTTCCAGAGCTGTGTCAGTTGCCAGTTAAAACTTTCAACACTAACTTCGAATCTCTCAATGCAAAGTTCACAAGTCGAAATAAAATAGAAAACAAAAATCAAACAAGATATACTGAAACAGACACATTTTACGACTATTTTTTCTTACGCCTTTAGCGCATTTAAAAAAATTTCTCCCTTCTAATTAACTTTTTTATTAAACCCCCCATCCTCCCCTTGTATAGAATTTCTATTTGAAACAAGCATTTGTTTGTTTTATTTCTTCTTTGTACATTTATTATATCTAGTTTATGAATAATTGATTTTTAGTATTGTTTTCTCAATCAAAGAATTAGCCAGAAACAAACATCAAACAAACATTGAGAAATTCTGATATTGAATATCCAGTTATAAATATATGAATTGAATATCCAGTTATAAATATATGAATTGAATATCCAATTAGAATATATGAATTGAATATCCAGTTATAAATATATGAATTGAATACAGTTAGAATATATGAATTGAATATCCAGTTAGAATGTGTGAATTATATATCCGGTCAGAATATATGAATTGAATATCCAGTTAGAATATATGAATTGAATACCAAGTTAGAATGTGTGAATTATATATCCGGTCAGAATATATGAATTGAATATCCAGTTAGAAATGTGAGAATTCAATATCCAGTTAGAAATGTGTGAATGATATAATTCAGATTAGTATAAAGATTATTATTTCGTCAGTAGTACGAGGCATTGACATGGAGAGTCAGTAGTACGAGGCACTGACATGTAGAGTCAGTAGTACGAGGCATTGACATGTAGAGTCAGTAGTACGAGGCACTGACATTTAGAGTCAGTAGTACGAGGCATTGACATGGAGAGAAATGACATTCAAAATCTATTGGTTAGTCTTACCGAAAAACAAGTTTCAGGTTTAGGTGTCCCACACGCACTGACAACATTGAGAGAGATGAGTGTCGGCACTGATACCACTCCCCCCTCCTCAAATGAAGTAAAGAACAAAAAAACATGACATAAATACAAATGTGTGAAAAACAAAAACACGACATACATACAAATGTGTGAAAAAAAAGTATTACTCAAGTTGGAACTGAAGTTTTAGGTCGCTGGACTCAGCTGCATTTGTTGGGGCGGGGATAAGGGCAACTATAAATATATCCAGAGTGCCATGACGATAATTATCATATACAATATACTTCACTTCATATACAATATACTTCACTTAATATGCCAGATACTTCACTTCATATACAATATACTTCACTTCATATACAATATACTTCACTTCATATACCAGATACTTCATATACCACATATATTTGACAAATTGTCTGATGAGGAGTTGGAGGAACTGTCTGACATCTACAAAACAAACATTGAGACTGCAATAATAAAGATAGAATGACTGTATATCTAGCTGGTGCCTCTGCCAAAACCTGCCAAAGAACATACCAAACATTGAGACTGCAATAATAAAGATAGAATGACTGTATATCTAGCTGGTGCCTCTGCCAAAACCTGCCAAAGAACATACCAAACATTGAGACTGCAATAATAAAGATAGAATGACTGTATATCTAGCTGGTGCCTCTGCCAAAACCTGCCAAAGACCATACCAAACATTGAGACTGCAATAATAAAGATAGAATGGCTGTATATCTAGCTGGTGCCTCTGCCAAAACCTGCCAAAGAACATACCAAACATTGAGACTGCAATAATAAAGATAGAATGGCTGTATATCTAGCTGGTGCCTCTGCCAAAACCTGCCAAAGAACATACCAAACATTCAGGGATGTTATGTAATCACCATGCACAACACGACGGGCAAGTTGTTGGAGAAAGTAATCGACAGGAGATTGTCCTGCCAACTAGAGAGGCTGAGTCCTTTTCCACAAACTCTTGTAGGATATCATCCAAATAGAAAAGAGATGACGTAACGTTGCGGTTCTTGTCCTTGAAGTCTACGCAATGTTTCACTCATGCATTAAGACATGTGCTGCTGCAATTAACATTAAAAATGTATGTGCCTGGGAAGATTGAAACATACTAGGCTTGGAGACAATGATTGGAGTCACTGAAGATGTCTAAGCTGATAAAGATCAGTTTTATTTGTGTGCCAGGGCATGCAGGTGTAAGGGGGAATGAACGCGCCAATATGCTTGCACGTATGGTTGCTGTAAAAGACGGGTGAGCAATGCACCAGGCTAATATTATAAATTCCCCAAGGGAGAGAAGACGTGTACATAATTCAAGTAATAGTGGTGAATCTACAACACTAACCAGACTGCAAGAATACCAAGTCAAATGTGGTGTAGTTACAACACTAACCAGAATGCAAGAATTCCAAGTCAAATGTAGTGTAGCTACAACACTAACCAGAATGCAAGAATTCCAAGTCAAATGTAGTGTAGCTACAACACTAACCAGACTGCAATGAATTCCAAGTCAAATGTGGTGTAGCTACAACACTAACCAGAATGCAAGAATTCCAAGTCAAATGTGGTGTATCTAGACAAGAGCACTATACTGGTAGCTAAAGAAAAATAGTAAACCAACAGAGAACCATCGTCGTTAGTTGCCAGACGCTGAGAGAGACATACTAATAAGGAGATGGGATCACATATGGATTAATTGGTTCGATGTTCAGACGACTAAAACTAATCTAAAATACCACAAACTTCGCTTCAACTTATCACAGTTGCAACAACGTTTTGTACGCATGATATCAATATGTTACAATATTGTCAGCATATAGTATCAATATGTTACAATATTGTCAGCACATAGTACAAATATGTTACAATATTGCCAACATATAGTATCAATATGTTACAATATTGTCAGCACATAATACAAATATGTTAAAATATTGTCAGCACATAGTACAAATATGTTACAATATTGTCAGCACATAGTATTAATATGTTACAATATTGCCAGCATATAGTATCAATATGTTACAATATTGTCAGCATATAGTACAAATATGTTACAATATTGTCTGCACATAGTACAAATATGGTTAAAATATTGTCAGCACATAGTACAAATATGTTAAAATATTGTCAGCACATAGTACAAATATGTTAAAATATTGTCAGCACATAGTACACATATGTTAACATATTGTCAGCATATAGTACAAATATGTTACAATATTGTCAGCATATAGTGCAAATATGTTACAATATTGTCAGCATATAGTATCAATATGTTACAATATTGTCAGCACAGAGTACAAATATGTTACAATATTGCCAGCATATAGTATCAATATGTTACAATATTGTCAGCACATAGTATCAATATGTTACAATATTGTCAGCATATAGTATCAATATGTTACAATAATCAAAATAGTTAAAAATGATGACCATAAGAGAAAGTCTGACAAAGTTCAGATACAGACTTGATATAGGTAACAAATTGTATGATTTATTCGCTATGTATGATTTATTTGCTATGTATGATTTATTTGCTATGTATGACTTATTCGCTATGTATGATTTATTCGCAATGTATGATTTATTCGCTATGTATGATTTATTCGCAATGTATGATTTATTCGCAATGTATGATTTATTCGCTATGAATGTATACATCGTCTGTTTGCGTCTGTAGCTCAAGTGATAGTGAGCTCGATCACGAACCAAGCGTACCTGGTTCAAACCCCGCGGTGTGCAAGTTTGGAAGCAAATTCGTTTCCGTGGAATTTTTACAAAAGGTAAAAATAGACCTCACCGTTCAGAAAGCAACGGCAAACTACTGAACGTATAAGTGGTGCCTAGAAAATTAACGACTAGTTTACTGTGGTTGATGGCTACGTCCTTTAGCATATGCCAGGATTTTCATTTTTTGTTTCATATTTACATCAATGTATGGTTGTTTGCACGCGCGCATGTGTATGTGTGTGCGTTTGAGCGTGTGTGTGTGTGAGCGTGTGTGTGTGTGAGCGTGTTTATGTATGAGTGTGTGTATTGGCTTACCGTTGCGACATATCCCATAATTTTCCTAGTTCGCTACCAGATCGAGTTCATACCGATGACGTCAGCGCCCTAAGACAGAAACATCAACAAAACTATTATTTACCGTCTTAAATTGACAAGTTGGTTTATTCTGTTGTTTGTGCGTCTGCATCGTAGATTTATAGCCTACCTGTCACGCGTCTTTCTGTTTGATCTTCCGTTCCACCGACATTCGTTGTCAGAATTCATTCAATCGGAACATGTCATCACAGTTGTAGATAGATGTTTCTTGTGCAGTAAATGAGACCAGCAACACTCTTACAACAATAATGACACCAGTAACAACTAGACAAACACCATCAACAACATTATGAATACCAGTAATGACAACTGTTATACCATTAGCAACATCAGTTATCAAGCAGTGCTACAACATCCATACTAATAAGAATAACAACACTAGTAACAATAAAATGAATATCGTAACAACAGCAGTAATGTTAGCAGCAGTAGTATTAATATCGTAACAACACCAGTAATGTTAGCAGCATTAGTATGAATATCGTAACAACAGCAGTAATGTTAGCAGCATTAGTATGAATATCGTAACAGCAGGTTTGATTCCAATATTATTAATGCGGTACGCTCTCATTTATGTGACATGGACGGGTCTTAGACACTGGAACGAGTCCGAGACTTAGGGGTTAAGTTTGGACATGCCAGACAGTGTCGTCTTCGTGGTAGAGAGAGAAGGTATACTAATCAACTTCTTATGGGTACGGTGAGCAAATGGACTTTGAGATGGCTGCTGCAGCTGGGGACAGAGCACGAATGGGAATGCACAATGTGTTATCACGTAGATCACATAACATAACATAACATTGATTCAAATAATTACAACAATGATGCTAATGGCAACAACAGTTTTACCAGTAACAACAATATTATTAATAACAACAGTAATGACAGTAACATCAGTAACAACACATTATTCAAATAAGGCAAATATTAACTCCAACAACAGTATAACAAGTAACAACAACAAGAGTGAACACTAACAACAACAAGAGTGAACACTAACAACAACAAGAGTGAACACTAACAACAACAAGAGTGAACAC
Source organism: Arion vulgaris (assembly GCA_020796225.1). Lineage (NCBI taxonomy): Eukaryota > Metazoa > Mollusca > Gastropoda > Stylommatophora > Arionidae > Arion > Arion vulgaris. The sequence goes on along the minus strand of CM036757.1, from coordinate 79,818,859 downwards.
TAACAACAACAAGAGTGAACACTAACAACAACAAGAGTGAACACTAACAACAACAAGAGTGAACACTAACAACAACAACAGATAGAAGCAATGTAATAATCACTCACAGATCATTCGTTAATAATAAGATCTAAGAAATGATCCATATACGTTAGATAAATATTGATTTACTAGTCAATGAATAGAGAATCGAACAGAGAAATGTTGTTGCAGAGCAGAGTTTGTATGTAGACATGAGATTACCATCACAGATAGATCATCATTTACCCCAAACATAGTTAGAATAACCTGCCTGTGCCCCCTAGTATCAACAATCTCCTACATGTAACAGAGTGATCCCTGTGTGCTGGCAGACTACCAAATGTATTCATTCATTACCCTGTTACTTCATTCATCAACGTTTCAAATCTGCGTTTTACCTCACTCACAGAAGAATAACTGGCACTGTCTATGCTACTCTTCACCTGTCTCTGACATTCTCTAACAGATTTTGGAAGAAAAATGTGTTAGTCTGGAACAATTCTTGAAACACTTTATGGTCAGAGTTGAATTCAGAATATGAAAGTACTAGTTCTTGACAGCTGTTTCACATTTTCTAAGTTCAATCCCACTCAACAATACCATCATCTCGTGGTTTTTTTTTTCTGTTTCTTTATTCCAGGTTTCCATCGAGGTGGTTTTTTTCTGTTTCTTTATTCGAGGTTTCCATCGAGGTGGTTTTTTATTATGTTTCTTTATTCCAGGTTTCCATCGAGGTGGTTTTTTTCTGTTTCTTTGTTCGAGGTTTCCATCGAGGTGGTTTTTTTCTGTTTCTTTATTCCAGGTTTCCATCGAGGTGGTTTTTTTCTGTTTCTTTATTCGAGGTTTCCATCGAGGTGGTTTTTTTCTGTTTCTTTGTTCGAGGTTTCCATCGAGGTGGTTTTTCTGTTTCTTTATTCAGGTTTCCATCGAGGTGGTTTTTTCTGTTTCTTTATTCGAGGTTTCCATGAGGTGGTTTTTTCTGTTTCTTTGTTCGAGGTTTCCATCGAGGTGGTTTTTTTCTGTTTCTTTATTCGAGGTTTCCATTGAGGTGGTTTTTTTCTGTTTCTTTATTCGAGGTTTCCATTGAGGTGGTTTTTTATTATGTTTCTTTATTCCAGGTTTCCATCGAGGTGGTTTTTTTCTGTTTCTTTATTCGAGGTTTCCATTGAGGTGGTTTTTTTCTGTTTCTTTGTTCGAGGTTTCCATCGAGGTGGTTTTTTCGTTTCTTTATTCCAGGTTTCCATTGAGGTAGTTTTTTTCTGTTTCTTTATTCCAGGTTTCCATCGAGGTGGTTTTTTATTATGTTTCTTTATTCCAGGTTTCCATCAAGGTGGTTTTTTTCTGTTTCTTTATTCGAGGTTTCCATCGAGGTGGTTTTTTTCTGTTTCTTTGTTCGAGGTTTCCATCGAGGTGGTTTTTTTCTGTTTCTTTATTCGAGGTTTCCATTGAGGTGGTTTTTTTCTGTTTCTTTATTCGAGGTTTCCATCGAGGTGGTTTTTTTCTGTTTCTTTATTCGAGGTTTCTATCGAGGTGGTTTTTTTCTGTTTCTTTATTCCAGGTTTCCATCGAGGTGGTTTTTTTCTGTTTCTTTATTCCAGGTTTCCATCGAGGTGGTTTTTTTCTGTTTCTTTATTCGAGGTTTCCATCAAGGTGGTTTTTTTCTGTTTCTTTATTCGAGGTTTCCATTGAGGTGGTTTTTTTCTGTTTCTTTATTCCAGGTTTCCATCGAGGTGGTTTTTTTCTGTTTCTTTATTCGAGGTTTCCATCGAGGTGGTTTGATTGTCATATTTTAATTTCATATCAGGTCGTTTGCAACAAGCTATGTCTTTATATCTTCAGTTATTGTCTGTATGTCTTGTTATTATTGTCTGTATGTCTGCTTATTATTGTCTGTATGTCTGCTTATTATTGTCTGTATGTCTTGTTCTTATTGTCTGTATGTCTGCTTATTATTGTCTGTATGTCTTGTTATTATTGTCTGTATGTCTGCTTATTATTGTCTGTATGTCTTGTTATTATTGTCTGTATGTCTGCTTATTATTGTCTTTATGTCTGTTTATTATTGTCTATATGTCTGCTTATTATTGTCTGTATGTCTGCTTATTATTGTCTATATGTCTTGTTCTTGTCTGTATGTCTGCTTATTATTGTCTGTATGTCTTGTTCTTAGTGTCTGTATGCCTGCTTATTATTGTCTGTATGTCTTGTTCTTATTGTCTGTATGTCTGTCTATTATTGTCTATATGTCTGCCTATTATTGTCTATATGTCTGCCTATTATTGTCTGTATGTCTGCTTATTATTGTCTATATGTCTGCCTATTATTGTCTATATGTCTGCCTATTGTCTATATGTATGCTTATTATTGTCTGTATGTCTGCTTATTATTGTCTCCGTCTCTTATTGTTAATAACTTGAGTTATTATTGTCTGGAAGTCAGACATCTAATATTGTCTAATTAGGTCAAATAATATTTCATGAACTATGAAACAAGAGTTCTGACGTCCTTGACCCAGATGTCACAACAATCATAAAATTTATATGCAGGTATTTCTATCAAATAATGTATCATGACATCAAAACTACCACGACAACACTGTCATCATATCGACAACATTATCTATACAAGTGCCCAGCAACATTATCTATACAAGTGTCCAGCAACATTATCTATACAAGTGCCCAGCAACATTATCTATACAAGTGCCCAGCAACATTATCTATACAAGTGTCCAGCAACATTATTATACAAGTGCCAGCAACATTATCTATACAAGTGCCCAGCAACATTATCTATACAAGTGCCCAGCAACATTATCTATACAAGTGCCCAGCAACATTATCTATACAAGTGCCCAGCAACATTATCTATACAAGTGCCCAGCAACATTATCTATACAAGTGCCCACAACATTATCTATACAAGTGCCCAGCAACATTATCTATACAAGTGCCCAGCAACATTATCTATACAAGTGCCCAGCAACATTATCTATACAAGTGCCCAGCAACATTATCTATACAAGTGCCCAGCAACATTATCTATACAAGTGCCCAGCAACATTATCTATACAAGTGCCCAGCAACATTATCTATACAAGTGCCCAGCAACATTATCTATACAAGTGCCCAGCAACATTATCTATACAAGTGCCCAGCAACATTATCTATACAAGTGCCCAGCAACATTATCTATACAAGTGCCCAGCAACATTATCTATACAAGTGCTCCAACAACATTATCTATACAAGTGTTCAATCAACATTATCTATACAAGTGCCCACAACATTATCTATACAAGTGCCCAGCAACATTATCTATACAAGTGCCCAACAACATTATCTATACAAGTGTTCAACAACATTATCTATACAAGTGTTCAACAACATTATCTATACAAGTGTTCAACAACATTATCTATACAAGTGCACATCAACATTATCTATACAAGTGTCCAGCAACATTATCTATACAAGTGCCCAGCAACATTATCTATACAAGTGCCCAGCAACATTATCTATACAAGTGTTCAACAACATTATCTATACAAGTGTTCAACAACATTATCTATACAAGTGCACATCAACATTATCTATACAAGTGCCCAGCAACATTATCTATACAAGTGCCCAACAACATTATCTATACAAGTGTTCAACAACATTATCTATACAAGTGTTCAACAACATTATCTATACAAGTGCCCAGCAACATTATCTATACAAGTGCCCAACAACATTATCTATACAAGTGTTCAACAACATTATCTATACAAGTGTTCAACAACATTATCTATACAAGTGCACATCAACATTATCTATACAAGTGTCCAGCAACATTATCTATACAAGTGTCCAGCAACATTATCTATACAAGTGCCCAGCAACATTATCTATACAAGTGTTCAACAACATTATCTATACAAGTGTTCAACAACATTATCTATACAAGTGCACATCAACATTACCTATACAAGTGCCCAGCAACATTATCTATACAAGTGTCCAGCAACATTATCTATACAAGTGCCCAGCAACATTATCTATACAAGTGCCCAGCAACATTATCTATACAAGTGCCCAGCAACATTATCTATACAAGTGTCCAGCAACATTATCTATACAAGTGTCCAGCAACATTATCTATACAAGTGCCCAGCAACATTATCTATACAAGTGCCCAACAACATTATCTATACAAGTGCCCAACAACATTATCTATACAAGTGCCCAACAAC
>CM036757.1:79739601-79812101 GCA_020796225.1 Arion vulgaris | reverse complement strand
ATAGAGATAGAGAGTGAGAGAGACAGGGAGATAGAGAGAGAGAGAGATAGAGAGAGAGATAGAGATAGAGAGAGATAGAGATATATATATATATATAGAAAGATATAGAGTCAGATAGAGAGAGAGTGAGAGAACGAGAAAGATAGAGAGATAGAGAGAGAGATGGAAAGAAAGAGAGAGATAGAGAGATAGAGGGAGATAGAGAAAGAACGAGAGAGAGATAGAGAGAGAGAAAGAGAGAAAGAACGAGAGAGAGAGAGAGAGAGAGAGAAAAAGAACGAGAGAGAGATAGAGAGAGAGAAAGAGAGAAAGAACGAGAGAGAGAGATACATTGTCTACAAGAATCCAGTTAATATTTAAGCAGTTCTACTGTATGGGTCAGTAACATGGACAATGACTAAAATAATCACTCTTAAACTGCAAGCATTCATCAACTGGTGTCTGCACAAAATAGAAGGACTAAGATAGTATGGTAGGATCACAAATGATGCGTTGATGAAAAGAACAAGACAGATCCCAGGGAACAAAGACGTCAAGAAGATCCCATGGAACAAAGACGTGAAGAAACGAAGCTAGCCATGGATATGACACACTATGTAAAACTCCGAGGAGAATAACATGTTTTGAAAACAGAGAAATCACTATTAGTTAATTAATACCACATCTGCTTGTTTATATTGTAACATTATTGAATGTCTGTCAGTTTTCTGAGAGTGAGAATTGAGAAGATATGTTTACCACTGACCGCTGATACTGGGTACATTTACCACTGACCGCTGATACTGGGTACATTTACCACTGACCGCTGATACTGGGTACATTTACCACTGACCGCTGATACTGGGTACATTTACCACTGACCGCTGATACTGGGTACATTTACCACTGACCGCTGATACTGGGTACATTTACCACTGACCGCTGATACTGGGTATGTTTACTACTGACCGCTGATACTGGGTATGTTTACTACTGACCGCTGATACTGGGTATGTTTTCTGAGATTGAGAATACGCCCGTGTGGTGCCGGGGCCCGCAAGGAAGCAAAGAATAGTACCACTGCGACCTACAAGGCATGTCGTAAGAGGCGACTGATGTATGACCTAGGGACTCTACCCTAATAAATAAAAAGCAACGCAGAAATCGGAGGTGCTGGTCTTCTCGTAGGCGCATAACTGGTACAACGTTAATCGCTCTTAGGCTCAGATCATATACAGATCACATAGATTGGTTAACAAGTGGTCGATATAGAGCATTTGAAGAACAGGAAAGAGAATAGAGAATATACGTTTGCCATTTGTCTCACTGTCACTTGAACTCTACTCAAAGACTCCCGTCAGTAATATTATGCAGAAGTTGTACTTTTAATCTGAAGAGATGCACTTTCTGTTGCGAGCCAACAATTTGCAAACCAACCAGTTATTGATACAAGATGTTGACACTAAAGATATTCAGTATTCATTATTTTCTTGTTTCAATTGTTGATGATTTATTTTGTGTACACACTTGTACAAATTTCCAGACATTCTTAGTTCGAGTGTTGGTTTTCTTGTATGGTAATTCAGATTTCATAAACTTGTTCTAGACATGGGACAAGATGATTCAGATTTCATCAACTTGTTCTAGACATGAGACAAGATGATTCAGATTTCATCAACTTGTTCTAGACATGGGACAAGATGATTCAGATTTCATCAACTTGTTCTAGACATGGGACAAGATGATTCAGATTTCATCAACTTGTTCTAGACATGGGACAAGATGATTCAGATTTCATCAACTTGTTCTAGACATGGGACAAGATGATTCAGATTTCATCAACTTGTTCTAGACATGGGACAAGATGATTCAGATTTCATCAACTTGTTCTAGACATGGGACAAGATGATTCAGATTTCATCAACTTGTTCTAGACATGAGACAAGATGATTCAGATGTCATCAACTTGTTCTAGACATGGCACAAGATGATTCAGATTTCATCAACTTGTTCTAGACATGAGACAAGATGATTCAGATTTCATCAACTGGTTCTAGACATGAGACAAGATGATTCGACCAAATAATGACACTAAGACTCATCTTGGAGAAACATATTGTAAAGTAAGAATCGATTATCCTTAATGTCGTTGATATCAAACAGACATTTAATAGTTTGCACAGAATGTCATTGAAGAATATTCTGAGATGATACGAAATACCAGATAAAATAATAAACATTATCAAGAGCCTCTATGATGGTTCACAGTGTGCAGTCCACACTGATGAATGGTGGACATAGCGACTGGTTTATGGATGAAACCGGAGTAAAGCAAGGTTGTATCTTAGTTCCTCTATTGTTTGTAGTGGCCATTGACTGGGTGATGAGAAAATATAGCAGGGGCGAAACTGGCATACCGATCGATAAACAATGTTGACTGAGTTCATACCGATGGGTAAGCAATATTGACAGAGCTCATACCGATCGGTAAACAATGTTGTCTGAGTTCATACCGATCGGTAAACAATGTTGATGTCAGAACACCCTAACAAATGTAATACCAGCTTGAACATCAAAGAGAGAACGAGACAAAGCTAAGATATAGAAACGTAGAGAATCATCAAAGAAAGAACAAGACAAAGCTAAGATATAGAAACGTAGAGAATCATCAAAGAAAGAACAAGACAAAGCTAAGATATAGAAACGTAGAGAATCATCAAAGAAAGAACAAGACAAAGCTAAGATATAGAAACGTAGAGAATCATCAAAGAAAGAACAAGACAAAGCTAAGATATAGAAACGTAGAGAATCATCAACGAAAGAACAAGACAAAGCTAAGATATAGAAACGTAGAGAATCATCAAAGAAAGAACAAGACAAAGCTAAGATATAGAAACGTAGAGAATCATCAAAGAAAGAACGAGACAAAGCTAAGATATAGAAACATAGAGAACTATCAAAGAGAGAATGAGACAAAGCTAAGATATAGAAACGTAGAGAACTATCAAAGAGAGAATGAGACAAAGCTAAGATATAGAAACACAGAGAACTATCAAAGAGAGAACAAGACAAAGCTAAGATATAGAAACGTAGAGAATCATCAAAGAAAGAACAAGACAAAGCTAAGATATAGAAACGTAGAGAATCATCAAAGAGAGAACAAGACAAAGCTAAGATATAGAAATACAGAGAACTATCAAAAAATGAAGTTTTGTAAAGCTGACACGAACTGCCTGGTTGGTTTTATTTCACACGTGTTATATTGTTGTGTGTCTATGAACGTGTCGGATTGTTTGTTTATGTGTTTTCGTATTTGTGCTGCATGCTGCTAGGAGAATACATCTTGTGCTACATGCTGCTAGGAGAATACATCTTGTGCTACATGCTGCTAGGAGTATACATCTTGTGCTACATGCTGCTAGGAGAATACATCTTGTGCTACATGCTGCTAGGAGAATACATCTTTGTCTTTCCGTGTTCGTTCGCTATGAATACAGGCGTAGTCAGAGCGCTTGGCATGGCCATTCCAACTTATTGTTGCGTGAAGCCTGCTTTCCTTTTTTATCAGTGTCCCCCCCGCCGTACAGGCGAGCCCTTTCCGACTTCAGAGGTAGACAACATCTTGTGCTACAGTCTGCTACAACAACATCTTGTGCTACAGGCTACTACTACTACAAGACAACATCTTGTGCTACAGTCTGCTACTACTACTACTAGACAACATCTTGTGCTACAGGCTACTACAACAACATCTTGTGCTACAGTCTACTACTAGACAACATCATCTTGTGCTACAGTCTGCTACAACAACATCTTGTGCTACAGTCTACTACAACATCATCTTGTGTTACAGTCTGCTACAACATCATCTTGTGCTACAGGCTGCTACTAGACAACATCTTGTGCTACAGGCTATTACTAGACAACATCTTGTGCTCCAGGCTATTACTAGACAACATCTTGTGCTACAGGCTGCTAGGAGAATACATCTTGTGCTACAGGCTACTACTAGAATATATCTTGTGCTACAGGCTACTACAAGAATATATCTTGTGCTACATTATTACTACTAGAATACATCCTGTGCTACAGGCTACTACAAGAATATAACTTGTGCTATAGGCTACTACTAGACAACATCTTGTGCTATAGGCTACTACTAGACAACATATTTTGTGCTATAGGCTACTACTAGACAACATCATGTGCTATAGGCTACTACTAGACAACATCTTGTGCTACAGTCTGCTACTAGAAATACATATTGTGCTACAGGCTACTACTAGAAATACATCTTGTGCTACAGGCTACTACTAGAAATACATCTTGTGCTACAGGCTACTACTAGAAATACATCTTGTGCTACATGCTACTACTACAAGAATATATCTTATGCTACAGGCTACTACTAGAATATATCTTGTGCTACAGGCTACTACAAGAATATATCTTATGCTACAGGCTACTACTACAAGAATATATCTTATGCTACATGCTACTACAAGAATATATCTTGTGCTACAGGCTACTACTACAAGAATATATCTTGTGCTACAGGCTACTACTACAAGAATATATCTTGTGCTACAGGCTACTACAAGAATATATCTTGTGCTACAGGCTACTACTACAAGAATATATCTTATGCTACAGGCTACTACAAGAATACATCTTGTGCTACAGGCTACTACAAGAATATATCTTGTGCTACAGGCTACTACAAGAATATATCTTGTGCTACAGGCTACTACAAGAATATATCTTGTGCTACAGGCTACTACTACAAGAATATATCTTATGCTACAGGCTACTACAAGAATACATCGTGTGCTACAGGCTACTACTACAAGAATATATCTTATGCTACAGGCTACTACAAGAATATATCTTATGCTACATGCTACTACTAGAAATACATCTTATGCTACATGCTGCTACTACAAGAATATATCTTGTGCTACAGGCTACTACTAGAATATATCTTGTGCTACAGGCTACTACAAGAATATATCTTGTGCTACAGGCTACTACTACAAGAATATATCTTGTGCTACAAGCTACTACAAGAACATTTCTTATGCTACATGCTACTACAAGAATATATCTTGTAAAAGTGTTGTCAAAGATCGTGATTACTTCATTCCACTTGGTTGAGACGTTAGTATCACATTGTATAGATTATGTAATAGACATGCAGTAAAAGAATTGCTTGTTGGAAGAATCTTACAATTGCTGGAGAAACATAAACAGAGAAATAACATAACAGCAATCATTTAGTGAAAACAAACAGACCAGAGATGTATTTCTCATGTGATTGCTGAGGTAGAAAATGTCAGTCACATCATCTGATCGAAGTTGAGGTAGTTGCTGCTTAATGTGATCTTGGTATTGTTGCCACGTGCACAGAATGTATTGTCTTGGTGTTGTCGATTGGATTTTCTAACACATAAGACACAGTACAAACATACAAACTAACAGACAAACAATGCATGCAGACATACCCCGTGCAAACCAGCATACGCACAGTATATGTAGATATACAAACATACAAACATACATACAATGCATGTCAATATGCAGACATTGTAAACTGACATATTAGATAACAAAAACACACTGATACATTGGCAATATTTCAACTAATAAAACTTTCATAGTTATATTTAGTTCAATACTCATTTGTTGCTCAGATTGTTTTAGACAGGTAGATCTCAGCGGTAGTGCACAAACTCTGTAGCATCGACGAAAATTACCGATATAATTTTAGAAATAGTGAAAAATTGTGTATTAATATAGATTTAAATTTTCCAGAAACTTGCACGGGAAGTAACTTAACAGATTATTTTTTAAAACCGATTTTGAGATACTGACAGTTCTTGTATGTACTCAACTTGAACAACTATCGTCCATCTCGGATAGAAACTGATTCTCATTTACCATTTCTTTCTCCTTGAAATTCTTGAAGGTAAAAAATTAGAACCACGTGAACCAAGTAGGGACACTACCCCGTGAACCATGTAGAAACACAACCATGTAAACCATGTAGAAACAAAACCACTTGAACCATGTAGAAACAGCATCATATGAACCATGTAGAAACAGAACCACTTGAACCATATAGAAACAGAACCACTTGAACCATGTAGAAACAGAACCACTTGAACCATGTAGAAACAGCATCATATGAACCATGTAGAAACAGAACCACTTGAACCGTATAGAAACATAACCACTTGAACCATGTAGAAACAGAACCACTTGAACCATGTAGAAACAGAACCACTTGAACCATGTAGAAACAGAACCACTTGAACCATGTAGAAACATCATCCTATGAACCATGTAGAAACAGAACCAATTGAACCATGTAAAAACAGAACCACTTGAACCATATAGAAACAGAACCACTTGAACCATGTAGAAACAGAACCACTTGAACCATATAGAAACAGAACCACTTGAACCATATAGAAACAGAATCACTTGAACTATGTAGAACCACGTGAATTATGTAGAAACAGAACCACGTGAACCATGTAGAAACACAAGCGTTTGAACCATATAGAAACAGCATCATATGAACCATGTAGAAACAGAACCACTTTAACCATGTAGAAACAGAACCACTTGAACCATGTAGAACCACGTGAACCATGTACTATGAAACAATGAAATAGTTAAACAAGGATACTAGAGGAGTGGATTGTACTCTACTATAATTAATGATATCTCTACTAGCAATGCTCAGTCCAGTCAGGTAGGTGGACATGTAGTGATAAATCTACTAGCAATCCTCAGTCCAGGCAGGTAGGTGGACATGTAATGATGTCTCTGCTAGCAATCCTCAGTCCAGGCAGGGAGGTGGACATGTAATGTGTCAATCCATTCTACGGTCAGAGGTCACTGAATTACATACTGTCATTAGAGACGTCTTTGATAGACAATATTCACATGTCATAGACATTGGCTGGCCTTGACGTATTTGTTACACAACTAAAGTAAATTAATTTGTTAGTATCAATGATACAACTCCGTGTATTGCTCAACTACAACTAACAAATGATACAACTCCGTGTATTGCTCAACTAACGAATGATACAACTCTGTTTATTGCTCAACTAACGAATGATACAACTCCGTGTATTACTAAACTAACGAATGATACAACTCCGTGTATTACTGAACTAACGAATGATACAACTCCGTGTATTACTGAACTAACGAATTATACAACTCCGTGTATTACTGAACTAACGAATGATACAACTCCGTGTATTGCTCAACAGTGTGATGATATTCTGAGTGTCTTACTACTGTGATATTTGCCGATGTTACTATAGTGATATTATCTGATCATTGCTTCATAAAATGACATTTCATGCTTGCACATTATGTGCTTGCGCAATGAGAACATCTGTTACCATAGAAACGTGCGGCGCAACGTATGCTTATCTCTATTCATTTAACAAACTGCAGAAGTCACATATTCTCAGATTGTCTACACCAGTCTGAGCATGTTGTCTCCGTCTTTCTCACACATTGTCTTGTCTCAACCTGCTGGTTCCGTCTTTCTCAACCGACTGTCTTGTGTGCTTATCTCAATAGACTTTGTTTTTACTAAACACATGTATGCTTTATTTGAGCCCCCTCTGTCACACATACACACACCCCCACTCCACCACTACGCCCCTCCCCGCCCCACTCTCCCATATCATAAGTTCTCCACTCTCCCATATCATAAGTTCTCTCAAATATGCTCATTTTACTTTTAGACGAGCCTACAATGAAATCCTTGCATTTTACAGAAAAAAAGGATTGTGTGTATTAGTGTCCAGGCTTCGGACAGCAGGTGGACAATATATGGACGACAGCAGGTAAACGATAAATGGACAACGGATGGACAACGGGTGGACAACAGTCTAAAAATAGTGTTCATATCAATTCAATGTAAAATTGTAATGAAACATAAAAAGCAGGTGGACAACAGCTGGACAGCAGATGGACAACAGCTGGACAGCAGGTGAACAACAGCTGGACAGTAGATAGACAACAGTGTCAGACATTTATGTCAATCCAACATGATGACATTTTTTATAACCATATTCTATGTTGTATGTGACATCTAATGACATGTTGTGTGACAGGTTGTATGTGACATCTAATGACATGTTGTATGACATGTTGTATGTGAAATCTAATGACCTATTGAATGACATGTTGTATGTAACGTATGTACACATAAAGACAGATAACTTACCAGACAGTGACATCAGACGTGGCTGCACGTGATACAAGTTCAAGGTTTGAGATCTACTAGACTCGCTCAATGAGGGACTTCTGTTTCAACTATACGTTATCTCAGAGATTGTATGCTCAGAGAATCTTGACTGCTTTTCATTGTGACAGAGTGGTTACTTCGTTTCTCTTGCGTTCGGAAGGTTCTGGGTTCGAATTCAGACCTAGTCGTTAGGTTCACATGTGTCATTTTGTCCGGAGATCTCTAGGATCGTTGCTGGAGATATGGAGTTCGTTCTTTGTTGCAATATTCTCAGTAGACGACGTAGAATTTCTGCCGAGACTGGGTGAACATATAGGAACTCTGGTGTAATATTCTCAGTAGACGACGTAGAATTTCAGAGACTGCTGCATGATTGCCTTCGTAAAGTCAATCAAGTTTTATCAGAGATCTTGATTATATTTGCTTCTAGATATCAGAGATTCATTGATTTCATCTAGCTTATTGGTTCTGATTATTTCTGAGATAGTTACTTCGGAGATACATCAGTCAGATACATCAGTCAGATACATCAGTTCGATATCCATCCAAATCAGATTTGATTATGTTCTATGTGATCTGAAAGACACCAATAATCTGAGATGAATAACGTGACTGAATAAGTCATCTATATGGAAGAAGAAGAAGAAGAAGAAGAAGAAGAATGGTACGTTTTAATTAAATATTCTTATATCTTCTATTCAGGGTGGTCAACTTAAAAGCAGCCCGTGAATGGAGCTAATCTGGCATATATGTATGGAAATGAAAAGGTTCAGTTATGACGTAGTATAGGTCAAGGTTGTGTGATGGTATGTAATTGTAGTGCGGGAAGGGGCGATGAACAAATGTGACGTAGAACAAGCTAGTCAGAACCGGTTTAAATAGTAAATAGAGATGCAATGCGTACCTGGCAAATTTATATTTATCACTGGGGCTGCTGTTAAGTTGAATACCCTGTATTTATATCTATGTTTTTTGTTTCCTTTGTCTTGACATTACCCTCTTTCTTAACTTACATTTCTCTGTCAATTTTGTTTTTTTACACTCCTTTTTATTACTATTCTCCTTTCTTTTTATCTATTCCCCTCTCTCTTCTTCACCTTGCTAACTATCTCTCTCTCTCTCTTTCTTCACCTTGCTAACTCTCTCTTCTCTCTTTCTTCACCTTGCTAACTTCTCTCTCTCTTTCTTCACCTTGCTAACTCTCTCTCTCTCTCTCTTTCTTCACCTTGCTAACTCTCTCTCTCTCTCTTTCTTCACCTTGCTAACTCTCTCTCTCTCTCTTTCTTCACCTTGCTAACTCTCTCTTCTCTTTCTTCACCTTGCTAATCTCTCTCTCTTCCCTCTCTTCTCCTTCTTCACCTTGCTAACTCTCTCTCTCTCTCTTTCTTCACCTTGCTAACTCTCTCTCTCTCTCTCTCTCTTTCTTCACCTTGCTAACTCTCTCTCTTCTCTATCTGTATCTTTACAATATATTACCTTTTCACTCTCAGAACTTCATATCTTTCTTATTTTTCTCAACATCAAATCTCTGTTTGTTATCTATCTCTTCACTCTCAACATCCCCCCCTATCTTACCTCTCTCTTCACTTTTCTCTCCTTCCCAATTAGAGGCACATAAACACACGCACACACACAGACGGCACACATACACACAGAGACACGAGAAGATAATCAATAATGTCGGTGAGATCAATCAGTCATGTAACCGATTGCACGCGCACATTATATTTGAACATGACATCTCCCTGCAACACCCCTCCACCTAGGCTCTCTAATCCTCTAGAGAATAATCATTCTCTCCAGCAACACTGCTCAAATTTGTCATATTTCATGATGTCATATGTCAGCTCAAATTTGTCATATATATCATGATGTCATATGTCACACGTGACAAGTCGTATGGTATCAATATTTAAGCGTGTCCATACCATTACTCAACATCACTAACCATACACCCCTACATCCCTACATAGTTACATCCATACACCCCTACATCCCTACATAGTTACATCCATACACCCCTACATCCCTACATAGTTACATCCATACACCCTACATCCTACATAGTTACATCCATACACCCCTACATCCCTACATAGTTACATCCATACACCCCTACATCCCTATGTATTAGACTGTAAAGTTGTTATAAAGTGTGTTGAAGTAAAATGGAAAAACAAACAAAGAAAACTAGAGAACAAACAAAGAAAACTAGAGAACTCAAACAAGAAAACTAGAGAACAAAACAAAGACAATCTAGAGAACAAACAAAGAAAACTAGAGAACAAACAAAGAAAACTAGAGAACACAAACAAAGAAAACTAGAGAACTCAAACAAAGAAAATTAGAGAACAAACAAAGAAAACTAGAGAACAAACAAAGAAAACTAGAGAACAAACAAAGAAAACTAGAGAACACAAACAAAGAAAACTAGAGAACACAAACAAAGAAAACTAGAGAACTCAAACAAAGAAAACTGGAGAACAAACAAAGAAAACTAGAGAACACAAACAAAGAAAACTAGAGAACAAACAAAGAAAACTAGAGAACAAACAAAGAAAACTAGAGAACACAAACAAAGAAAACTAGAGAACACAAACAAAGAAAACTAGAGAACAAACAAAGAAAACTAGAGAACACAAACAAAGAAAACTAGAGAACACAAACAAAGAAAACTGGAGAACAAACAAAGAAAACTAGAGAACACAAACAAAGAAAACTAGAGAACAAACAAAGAAAACTAGAGCACACAAACAAACAAAACTAGAGAACAAACAAAGAAAACTAGAGAACAAACAAAGAAAACTAGAGAACACAAACAAAGAAAACTAGAGAACAAACAAAGAAAACTAGAGAACACAAAATAACAAAACTAGAGAACACAAACAAAGAAAACTAGAGAACACAAACAAAGAAAACTAGAGAACACAAACAAAAAAAACTACAGAACACAAACACAGAAAACTAGAGATCACAAACAAAGAAAACTAGAGAACACAAACAAAGAAAACTAGAGAACAAACAAAGAAAACTAGAGAACAAACAAAGAAATCTAGAGAACACAAACAAAGAAAACTAGAGAACACAAACAAAGAGAACTAGAGAACAAACAAAGAAAACTAGAGAACACAAACAAAGAAAACTAGAGAACAAACAAAGAAAACTAGAGAACACAAACAAAGAAAACTAGAGAACACAAACAAAGAAAACTAGAGAACAAACAAAGAAAACTAGAGAACACAAACAAAGAAAACTAGAGAACACAAACAAAGACAACTAGAGAACACAAACAAAGAAAACTAGAGAACAAACAAAGAAAACTAGAGAACAAACAAAGAAAACTAGAGAACAAACAAAGAAAACTAGAGAACACAAACAAAGAAAACTAGAGAACAAACAAAGAAAACTAGAGAACAAACAAAGAAAACTAGAGAACACAAACAAAGAAAACTAGAGAACACAAACAAAGAAAACTAGAGAACAAACAAAGAAAACTAGAGAACACAAACAAAGAAAACTAGAGAACACAAACAAAGAAAACTAGAGAACACAAACAAAGAAAACTGAGACAAACAACAAAGAAAACTAGAGAACACAAACAAAGAAAACTAGAGAACACAAACAAAGAAAACTAGAGAACACAAACAAAGAAAACTAGAGAACAAACAAAGAAAACTAGAGAACACAAACAAAGAAAACTGAGAACACAAAGAAACTAGAGAACACAAACAAAGAAAACTAGAGAACACAAACAAAGAAAACTAGAGAACAAACAAAGAAAACTAGAGAACAAACAAAGAAAACTAGAGAACACAAACAAAGAAAACTAGAGAACACAAACAAAGAAAACTAGAGAACACAAACAAAGAAAACTAAAGAATAAACAAAGAAAACTAGAGAACAAACAAAGAAAACTAGAGAACACAAACAAAGAAAACTAGAGAACACAAACAAAGAAAACTAGACAACAAACAAAGAAAACTAGAGAACACAAACAAAGAAAACTAGAGAACACAAACAAAGAAAACTAGAGAACACAAACAAAGAAAACTAAAGAACAAACAAAGAAAATAGAGAACAAAACAAAGAAAACTAGAGAACACAAACAAAGAAAACTAGAGAACAAACAAAGAAAACTAGAGAACAAACAAAGAAAACTAGAGAACATAAACAAAGAAAACTAGAGAACACAAACAAAGAAAACTAGAGAACACAAACAAAGAAAACTAGAGAACAAAAAGAAACTAGAGAACAAAAAGAAAACTAGAGAACACAAACAAAGAAAACTAGAGAACAAACAAAGAAAACTAGAGAACACAAACAAAGAAAACTAAAGAACAAACAAAGAAAACTAGAGAACAAACAAAGAAAACTAGAGAAAACAAACAAAGAAAACTAGAGAACACAAACAAAGAAAACTAGAGAACAAACAAAGAAAACTAGAGAACAAACAAAGAAAACTAAGAAATAAACAAAGAAAACTAGAGAACAAACAAAGAAAACTAGAGAACACAAACAAAGAAAACTAGAGAAACAAACAAAGAAAACTAGAGAACAAACAAAGAAAACTAGAGAACAAACAAAGAAAACTAGAGAACACAAACAAAGAAAACTAGAGAAGAAAACTAGAGAATAAACAAAGAAAACTAGAGAAACAAACAAAGAAAACTAGAGAACAAACAAAGAAAACTAGAGAACAAACAAAGAAAAGCTAGAGAACAAAACAAAGAAAACTAGAGAACAAAACAAAGAAAACTAGAGAACAAACAAGAAAACTAGAAACTAAACAAAGAAAACTCGAGAACAAACAAAGAGAAGAAAAACAGAAAAAGAAAAAGGAAACAAAAGAGAATGAAAACGGGAGAGAACACGCAACAAAGAAACGAGACGCCAACAGCAGAAAACTAGAGGACAAACACTAGAAAACTAAGAGGAACAAACAACAAGGTGGACTAGAACACCAACCAAGAAATTTAGGAAGATCACAAACAAAGACTAGGCTTAAGAGAATCAAACAAAAGAAACTGACACAAACAAGAAACTGAGGAACATAAACAAAGAAAACTAGAGAACAAACAAAGAAAACTGAAACACAAACAAAGAAAACTGAGAACAAACAAAGAAAACTAGAGAACAAACAAAGAAACTAGAGAACACAACAAAGAAAACTAGAGAACACAAACAAAGAAACTAGGAAGAAAACTAGAGAACACAAGCAAAGAAAACTAGAGAACACAAACAAAGAAAACTAGAGAACAAACAAAGAAAACTAGAGAACAAACAAAAGCTAGAGAACACAAACAAGAAACTAGAGAACAAACAAAGAAAACTGAGAACAAACAATGAAAACTATAAACTAAACAAAGGAAAACCCAGACAAAAACAGAAGAAAAATACAGGAAAGGAAGAAGGAAATCAAGGAAGTGGAATATGTATTAGAATGCGGGCAGGGTTAGCCACGTCCGTACCTGTGCACTACATTGAGTACGAGACTGTTTCATCACCTGGCACGAATGGCGCATTTCCGGCCTCTGCCACGTGAGGCAGTTCTAAACACTGGAGCCACACAAGTTCACTATTTTCAGTTCAGGTAACCCAAACCACCCACCCACCCACCCGCTCGTGGACTTCAGATTACCCCAACCACCCCTCCCCTTGTGCACTTCAGGTAAGATTCACTTTCAACATACCGCTCCTTTAGTTTGTTCTTTCCATGCCCACCTTTCTCCACGAGATCCATCTTAGGAATGTTGTCCGACGGATGGAGAGATGAACCTTCCTCCACAAGATCCATCTTAGAAATGTTGTCCGACGGATGGAGAGATGAGAAGGTAGATGTGGGTGAAAAGTCTATTCTCTGTGTAGTTAAAACCTTTATCAAACAGATTGTTTCTTTTTGGTGTGTTCTTGAAAAAAAAGAGTCCCATCTTGTCAAATTTCTGATTCAAAATTCAAGTCAAAAAATCAGTTTGCTAGCATTGAAACCAATCATGGACATATAATTTACACGAAGCAAGTGTCGATCGAGTGCTAGCAGAACACATATTTCAGTTACGCTGTTGAACATGGAGACACGGACTAAACTGAATTTGGGGGAAATTTTGAGCTATAGAAGAAGCTACGGAAAAAGTGCTCTACAACTGACACTTTCAGCTGTTGGAAAGAGACCGAGGAGCATATGTGGCGTACTTGGCATTTTCTTTGTAAGTTTTATATTTGTGTTTTTGCGACAGAAACGCGAAGTCGATTACAATCTTCTCTAGAAATATATACACAACTATATGGCAACTTTCAACATTGCAACAAGACATTGAGACTTTCAACATTGCAACACGACATTGAGACTTTCAACATTGCAACAAGACATTGAGACTTTCAACATTGCAACACGACATTGAGACTTTCAACATTGCAACAAGACATTGAGACTTTCAACATTGCAACACGACATTGAGACTTTCAACATTGCAACAAGACATTGAGAAATGAAAAATGGAAGTGCAAAAGAAAAGCGAAGAACAATATATATCTCAATTTGGCAAAAACAAAAATAATGACAACAGATAAAACAAACATGACAAAAGTTAGTTTTTGATCAACGGAGAGAAAGTAGAAAATGAGAAAAGTTTGGAATATCTTGGTTCACTGCTAACAAGCAACAGATGGTAATGAGATCAGGGACATTAAAAGAACAACAAACACGGACTGATAAAATAATTAAACAACTAAACACAGTGGGGAATGGGACTGATAAAATAATTAAACAACTAAACACAGTGGGGAATGGGACTGATAAAATAATTAAACAACTAAACACAGTGGGGAATGGGACTGACAAATAATTAAACAACTAAACACAGTGGGGAATGGGACTGACAAATAATTAAACAACTAAACACAGTGGGGAATGGGACTGACAAATAATTAAACAACTAAACACAGTGGGGAATGGGACTGATCGGAAAACAAAGATCATAATACTAAAATCGATAAATTTGTCGTTAGATATTCAAAATTATCATAGATGATAATATTATAGCTAACTAATGCCAAACAGACGAGATAAGAATCTTCAGGACATTTTAATTCTCAATCGTTTGAAGTATCAATGTTTAGGGCAACTATGACACAACCAGTCAGAGTACCATCAGAGGGGCATTACACATACTAGTATTGTATCGTTGTTCACATCTACGTGTGATATTGTGAATGTATGTTACCTGTGTGAGTCATACATTCTTATCTATGTCAGTTTGTGTTGTATGTGTTTGTGTTGTATACGTTTGTGTTGTATGTGTTTGTGTTGTATGTTTGTGTTGTATGTGTTGATTGTATGTGATGTGTATGTGTGTGTGTATAGTTGTTTGTATGTGTTGTGTTGTATAGTTTGTGTTGTATACGTTGTGTGTATGTGTTTGTTGTATACGTTTGAGTGTATGTGTATGTGTTTGTGTTGTGTTGATCGTTTGTGTTGTATGTGTTTGTGTTTGTTGTATACGTTGTGTTGTATGTTGTGTTGTATACGTTTTGTGTGTATAGTTTGTGTTGTATACGTTTGTGTTGTATACGTTGTTGTTGTGTATACGTTGGTTGTATATGTTGTTTGTTGTGTATAGTTGTATACGTTTGTGTTGTATGTGTTGTGTTGTATACGTTTGTGTTGTATGTGTTTGTGTTGTATACGTTTGTGTTGTATGTGTTTGTGTTGTGTTGTATACGTT
This sequence comes from Arion vulgaris, assembly GCA_020796225.1. NCBI lineage: Eukaryota > Metazoa > Mollusca > Gastropoda > Stylommatophora > Arionidae > Arion > Arion vulgaris. The sequence goes on along the minus strand of CM036757.1, from coordinate 79,796,123 downwards.
TGTGTTGTATACGGTTGTGTTGTATACGTTTGTGTTGTATACGTTTGTGTTGTATACGTTTGTGTTGTATACGTTTGTGTTGTATACGTTTGAGTTGTATGTGTTGTATGTGTTTGTGTTGTGTGTTATACGTTTGTGTTGTATGTGTTGTGTTGTATACGTTTGTGTTGTATGTGTTTGTGTTGTGTTGTATACGTTTGTGTTGTATGTGTTTGTGTTGTATACGTTTGTGTTGTATGTGTGTGTGTTGTATGTGTTTGTGTTGTGTTGTATACGTTTGTGTTGTATACGCTGTGTTGTATGCGTTTGTGTTGTATGTGTTTGTGTTGTGTTGTATACGTTTGTGTTGTATACGTTCTGTGTTGTATACGTCTGTGTTGTATACGTTTGTGTTGTATACGTTTGTGTTGTATGCGTTTGTGTTGTATGCGTTTGTGTTGTATACGTTGTGTTGTATACGTTTGTGTTGTATACGCTTGTGTTGTATACGTTGTGTTGTATACGTTGTGTTGTATACGTTGTGTTGTATACGTTGTGTTGTATACGTTGTGTTGTATACGTTTGTGTTGTATGCGTTTGTGTTGTATACGTTTGTGTTGTATGCGTTTGTGTTGTATACGTTTGTGTTGTATGCGTTTGTGTTGTATACGTTTGTGTTGTATGCGTTTGTGTTGTATGCGTTTGTGGTTGCAATTGATATAGACAAGTTTGTGCTAGAGACTTAGTGATTGCTTCTATCAACCTCTCATCGATATGAAACTTCTCTTGCATCTGTAACCATCCTCTTTAATAATGAGAACTTCTCGTAACATCCAGGTCATGGCCAACCGATCGTGTTCATCTGATGATCAGATTTCATTGACTCTTGTCAATCGATGTAGATATATCTTTCTTGATATGACCTTGCAACAGCTTGTTCACAGGCACACACACACACGACAATCCAAAGCTTATTGATAAACTTAAAACTACTTTCTCATTATTTGACGTTATCTATCTGTTCCTTTTCTTTTTCTCATTCGTTTTTCTATTTCTATTCTATATTTCTTTTCATTTTCAAACTTTAAAAAAACAAACAACAACAGATAATACGACTAATATCAATCCATCCCAAGCGAGAATGACAACATCTTCAAACTTGTATTGTTGTACCTCTCTGTTATGTACGGAGATGATTGCAGAGTACAATCCTAGAACACACTCCTTTATCACAGGTGGGGCATACATTATCAAGGTTTGACATGTCAGTGTCGTGTGTTGTCTTTTTATAAATCTCGTTTTACCTGCGCCTCAGCATGCTAGCAGTACGACGATTGCCAGATATGCGAGTTCATCTTGTGCTGTTTTTTTCTTTCTTTTCTCTTTTGTCTTTCTCTGTTTTTTTTTGCCGTTAGACTTCGCAGGTTTAACTGATGATCGGTTTCCGAGATAGTGCACGTTCGATCGCTTGATATGCTGTGGTATTGTAGAATTTTAAGATGTCTGTAACTTCATGAATCCATCTTTTCTTGGTCTGCCCCTTCCTCTTGATGATTCTATTTTCAGGTTGTACGCTCTTGCAACTGGTGTAATTATGTTCATTCTCACTAAGTTTCCAAACCATTTGAGTCTCTGTTTTTCAATAAATCTAATAGCAGGTGTTGTTCCGACTGTTCTTCTAATTTCCTCATTTCTTATATGGTCTCGTCTTGTTTTATTTACTACTTTCCTTAAGCATCTCATTTCACAGGTGATAATTTTCCTTTCTTGTTCTTTTGTCAGCGCCCATGTTTGGCACTGGTAGCACAGTGTTGATATGAAGATTGCATTTATATCTGTCTTTTAGTCTCTACTGGAGTAGCTGGGTGTTTCAAAATTGGGGTAAGCTGGTATGTAATGTTGTTGGATTGCTGGATTCTAGTTTCAATCTCTCTGTCCAGTCTACTATCAGATGTGAAGATACTTCCAAGGTATTTGAATTCTCTCACCTGCTTTAGCGTTTGGTCTGGTTCATCGCCATTTTCACAATCATGCTTAAGGGTTTCCAAGCAGTGTCTATATCTAATCATTGTAGAGAGACACTTTAAGGATGTCTTTGACAGCGTTTCTTTCTGTACACTTGTCAGTCGCTTGCCGTCATGTCATATAGCTCGCCCTACATCTGTCCACTTGTCAGTCGCTTGCCGTCATGTCATATAGCTCGTCCCACATCAGTACACTTGTCAGTCGCTTGCCATCGTGTCATATAGCTCGTCCCACATCAGTCCACTTGTCAGTCGCTTGCCGTCGTGTCATATAGCTCACCCTTCATCTGTCCACTTGTCAGTCGCTTGCCGTCATATAGCTCACCTTACATCTGTCCACTTGTCAGTCGCTTGCCGTCATGTCATATAGCTCACCTTACATCTGTCCACTTGTCAGTCGCTTGCCGTTGTGTCATATAGCTCGCCCCACATCAGTCCACTTGTCAGTCGCTTGCCTTCATGTCATATAGCTCGCCCCACATCAGTCCACTTGTCAGTCGCTTGCCGTCATGTCATATAGTTCACCCCACATCAGTCCACTTGTCAGTCGCTTGCCGTCGTGTCATATAGCTCACCCTACATCTGTCCACTTGTCAGTCGCTTGCCGTTGTGTCATATAGCTCGCCCTTCATCTGTCCACTTGTCAGTCGCTTGCCGTCATATAGCTCACCTTACATCTGTCCACTTGTCAGTCGCTTGCCGTCATGTCATATAGCTCACCTTACATCTGTCCACTTGTCAGTCGCTTGCCGTTGTGTCATATAGCTCGCCCCACATCAGTCCACTTGTCAGTCGCTTGCCGTCATGTCATATAGCTCGCCCCACATCAGTCCACTTGTCAGTCGCTTGCCGTCGTGTCATATAGCTCACCCTACATCTGTCCACTTGTCAGTCGCTTGCCGTCATGTCATATAGCTGACCCTACATCAGTTCACTTGTCAGTCGCTTGCCGTCATGTCATATAGCTCACCCTACATCAGTTCACTTGTCAGTCGCTTGCCGTCGTGTCATATAGCTCACCCTACATCTGTCCACTTGTCAGTCGCTTGCCGTCATGTCATATAGCTGACCCTACATCAGTCCACTTGTCAGTCGCTTGTCGTCATGTCATATAGCTCACACTACATCAGTTCACTTGTCAGTCGCTTGTCGTCATGTCATATAGCTCGCCACACATCAGTCCACTTGTCAGTCGCTTGTCGTCATGTCATATAGCTCACACTACATCTGTCCACTTGTCAGTCGCTTGTCGTCATGTCATATAGCTGGCCTCACATCTGTCCACTTGTCAGTCGCTTGTCGTCATGTCATATAGCTCACACTACATCTGTCCACTTGTCAGTCGCTTGTCGTCATGTCATATAGCTCGCCTACATCCTATGTTTTGTGATGGGGTTATCAAACAGCCCTTGTTATTACATAAATGTATATAGAAATTAATTGATTGTATTCTTAGTTATCAACGGGTTTGTTATGAAATAACTCAATAAATAGATTACTATCAAATATGTTAACAATGTTACATGCAGATTTGGTACTATTTGTTTCTTGAAATAATTGAATGTGACTAGATCAAACTGAAGAATTGTATTATAAATGCAACTAGCAGATAAAAACTGAAAGAATTGTATTATAAAATGCAACTAAATAAACTGAAAAATTGTATTATAAATACAACTAAACATTTAAATTCGGATGTGATAAAACATTTAATAACTTTCTCTTCATGTTGATGACGTAGTAGATTATTATCAATGTAGACAAACACTAATACAGACACACATACACACAGACTTATTTAGTATTGACATCGTTCTAGTCAGATATTTGTACATATACTACTCTCATACATTGATATGTAGATCTGGTTTCTCTTGTACTAGAACATAGTGCCTACTACATGTTTCAACCTTCAGTCAATTGAAGCAGTTTATTCTATCACTCAAGTTGCGCTATATCTTCGAAGCAACATGGATCATTTCTTAGTGAGGTAGATGTATTCATTACACAACATTCGGTACTAAACCAATCGGTGAATCAGGGTATGCCAACCCCCTGCATGCGAAGACTGGACTCGACAAATTGTGCGGAAGAAACCATACTCTGGTTCAACTTGCAAGACGGCATCTGCCAGCAACGCGTTGAGGAGCGTAGTGAGCACGGTCAGGCACGTAGAACGCCCAGGTCATCTGCTACACACGGATACTTCTCCAGTCGTCTTGACTTTGTCCTGCTACTGGACATAGAAAAGATTGGGCGATAGAGTGAGATAGACGAACTCTTTCTCCCTTTAAATCAAATCATCGTGCAAGTCTCGATTTCATGAATCATACAGGTGGCTAAATAAAAACGACACATAGACACACTCAAGAACTCGATGAAATCCTTTGGCATAGATGTTAACAAATGAGAGAATGTTGCTCAAGACAGATCAGCCTGGCGCACACTTCTTTGACGCGGTTCTTCGGCTGCGACGCACATAGAACTGCACGGCGGTTCTTCGGCTGCGACGCACATAGAACTGCACGGATGGAGCAGAAACGTGTAACTAGAAATACAGTCAAACTCCCCATAATGTAAGTATACCTTGCCCACACTGTATTGCAACTGCCCAGATTACTATTTGAGTACTATCACCAGTTCTTGTAACTGTCCACTATCACCAGTTCTTGCAACTGTCCACTATCACCAGTTCTTGCAACTGTCCACTATCACCAGTTCTTGCAACTGTCTACTATCACCAGTTCTTGTAACTGTCCACTATCACTAGTTCTTGCAACTGTCCACTATCACCAGTTCTTGCAACTGTCCACTATCACCAGTTCTTGTAACTGTCCACTATCACCAGTTCTTGTAACTGTCCACTATCACCAGTTCTTGCAACTGTCCACTATCACCAGTTCTTGTAACTGTCCCCTATCACCAGTTCTTGTAACTGTCCACTATCACCAGTTCTTGTAACTGTCCACTATCACCAGTTCTTGCAACTGTCCACTATCACCAGTTCGTGTAACTGTCCACTATCACCAGTTCTTGTAACTGCCCAGATTACTATTTGAGTACTATCACTAGTTCTTGCAACTGTCCACTATCACCAGTTCTTGCAACTGTCCACTATCACCAGTTCTTGCAACTGTCCACTATCACCAGTTCTTGCAACTGTCCACTATCACCAGTTCTTGCAACTGTCCACTATCACCATTTTTTGTAACTGTCCACTATCACTAGATCTTGCAACTGTCCACTATCACCAGTTCTTGCAACTGTCCACTATCACCAGTTCTTGTAACTGTCCACTATCACCAGTTCTTGTAATTGTCCACTATCACCAGTTCTTGCAACTGTCCACTATCACCAGTTCTTGTAACTGTCCACTATCACCAGTTCTTGTAACTGTCCACTATCACCAGTTCTTGTAACTGTCCACTATCACCAGTTCTTGCAACTGTCCACTATCACCAGTTCGTGTAACTGTCCACTATCACCAGTTCTTGCAACTGCCCAGATTACTATTTGAGTACTATCACTAGTTCTTGCAACTGTCCACTATCACCAGTTCTTGCAACTGTCCACTATCACCAGTTCTTGCAACTGTCCACTATCACCAGTTCTTGTAACTGTCCACTATCACCAGTTCTTGCAAATGTCCACTATCACCAGTTCTTGCAACTGTCCACTATCACCAGTTCTTGCAACTGTCCACTATCACCAGTTCTTACAACTGTCCACTATCACCAGTTCTTGTAACTGTCCACTATCACCAGTTCTTGCAACTGTCCACTATCACCAGTTCTTGTAACTGTCCACTATCACCAGTTCTTGTAACTGTCCACTATCACCAGTTCTTGTAACTGTCCACTATCACCAGTTCTTGCAACGGTCCACTATCACCAGTTCTTGTAACTGTCCACTATCACCAGTTCTTGTAACTGTCCACTATCACTAGTTCTTGCAACTGTCCACTATCACCAGTTCTTGCAACTGTCCACTATCACCAGTTCTTGTAACTGTCCACTATCACCAGTTCTTGTAACTGTCCACTATCACCAGTTCTTGTAACTGTCCACTATCACCAGTTCTTGTAACTGTCCACTATCACCAGTTCTTGCAACTGTCCACTATCACCAGTTCTTGCAACTGTCCACTATCTCCAGTTCTTGCAACTGTCCCCTGCTTGCAACTGTCCACTATCACCAGTTCTTGCAACTGTCCACTATCACCAGTTCTTGCAACTGTCCACTATCACCAGTTCTTGCAACTGTCCACTGCTTGCAACTGTCCACTATCACCAGTTCTTGTAACTGTCCACTATCACCAGTTCTTGTAACTGTCCACTATCACCAGTTCTTGTAACTGTCCACTATCACTAGTTCTTGTAACTGTCCACTATCACTAGTTCTTGTAACTGTCCACTATCACTAGTTATTGTAACTGTACCTATTACTACTGGAGTACTATCGAAATAAACATTTCAAATCACAATCTATGCTAATTTAGCTATCCGTGTTATCAGATAGACCTGCCAACATTGTCGGAACATGTGTCTGCTCTGTTTAACAATCAGACCAGGTGTACAAATGTTGTTTGTGACACAATCAATGTGACACGATCAATTATTTCCTATGATCCTATGATTTGGTAACCAGCATAACAAATATAAAGCTTCCATCGAATTAACAAATGCTAACAGACTCTCAATCGGAGCACGATGTAGAGATTAAATGTTGTACAGAATATTAAAAGCAGAAAATTGGATCAGAGTGTGATAATGTAAATGTAGCACTACTTTTACATGAACTAATGCTTGTCGAAGTGTACGGCAGTTGTGTTATTTTAACTCGTACATTACTAACTGTTGCAGGGTGCGCCAAGATTGTCTAGTCAAATAATATAACTGCCGCACCCTGCGCTAAGCATTATTTCATGTAAAAGTATTGCTACATTTATTCAGCTCAGATCCATGCATATGCACCATTTATTCAGCTCAGATCCATGCATGTGCAACATTTATTCAGCTCAGATCCATGCATATGCAACATTTATTCAGCTCAGATCCATGCATGTGCATGTACCATTCGTTTAGTATTTGATAATCATTTTTATTTATTTATAAAAATAATATATAATTCCTAACAACAGTTTAAGAAAATTACTGCATAACTTATAAATACATCCACAGAATGAAAATATGAACAACAATTAATTCGGCCACATAGTGTTTTTGTGTGTTTTTTCTTCAATTTTACAGTGAATGTAATAATAGACAGTCTTGTGGTAGCATACGGCAGTTGGTACAGAACGTAGTAATCAACAATCTTGTGGTAGCATACGGCAGTTGGTACTGAATGTAGTAATAGACAATCTTGTGGTAGCATACGGCAGTTGGTACTGAATGTAGTAATAGACAATCTTGTGGTAGCATACGGCAGTTGGTACAGAATGTGTTAATGTGTAGTCAGACATGACAGAGACATATTGACAGAGAAACAAAACAGAGTTATAGTAAGATGCGATACAGAAGTCTTAACGTATAGTGAGGTGTGACCGATTCTGTACGCTATTTGTGTTCCATTTGCCTGACCGATTCTGTACGCTATTTGTGTTCCATTTGCCTGACCGATTCTGTACGCTATTTGTGTTCCATTTGCCTGACCGATTCTGTACGCTATTTGTGTTCCATTTGTCTGACCGATTCTGTACGCTATTTGTGTTCCATTTGTCTGACCGATTCACAATTTATTGTCTCTGATCATTATCTATCATGGGATGTTATCAAAAATGATGTTCTTAAAGTTAATAACATAATTTTGCAGTTGTACTGCGATTAAATAGTTGCAGTTTGAAATTGTATTGAAATGAAATAGTTGCAGATTGATGTTGTATTGAGATGAAATAGTTGCAGATTGATGTTGTATTGAGATTAAATAGTTGCAGATTGATGTTGTATTGAAATGAAATAGTTGCAGATTGATGTTGTATTGATATTAAATAGTTGCAGATTGATGTTGTATTGAAATGAAATAGTTGCAGATTGATGTTGTATTGAGATTAAATAGTTGCAGATTGATGTTGTATTGAAATGAAATAGTTGCAGATTGATGTTGTATTGAAATGAAATAGTTGCAGATTGATGTTGTATTGAAATGAAATAGTTGCAGATTGATGTTGTATTGAGATGAAATAGTTGCAGTTGGAAAATGTTGCTGCAAGTTGAAGAGCTGATGTTTTTACTAAAAAACAGATGCAGTAAAAGTCGGAATCTCCAGCTTGTTATTGTTACCTCCATGCAGTACAAATCTCTACAAGACTCACACACAAGAGAACATTACCTGGCTCTACCTGTAATTTTATCCAGGTGTGTTTACACAAGTGGACGGTTTCAGGGACATTTGGTGAGCCATTATTCTTGTGCTTATATTCTACATTGACTCTAACTTGTGCAGGACATAACTCTAACTTGTGCAGGACATAGCTTTAACTTGTGCAGGACATAGCTTTAACTTGTGCAGGACATAACTCTAACTTGTGCAGGACATAACTCTAACTTGTGCAGGACATAACTCTAACTTGTGCAGGACATAACTTTAACTTGTGCAGGACATAACTCTAACTTGTACAGGACATAACTCTAACTTGTGCAGGACATAACTCTAACTTGTGCAGGACATAACTCTAACTTGTGCAGGACATAGCTTTAACTTGTGCAGGACATAACTCTAACTTGTGCAGGACATAACTCTAACTTGTGCAGGACATAACTCTAACTTGTACAGGACATAACTCTAACTTGTACAGGACATAACTCTAACTTGTGCAGGACATAACTATAACTTGTACAGGACATAACTCTAACTTGTGCAGGACATAACTCTAACTTGTGCAGGACATAACTCTAACTTGTGCAGGACATAACTCTAACTTGTGCAGGACATAGCTTTAACTTGTGCAGGACATAACTCTAACTTGTACAGGACATAACTCTAACTTGTACAGGACATAACTCTAACTTGTGCAGGACATAACTCTAACTTGTACAGGACATAACTCTAACTTGTGCAGGACATAACTCTAACTTGTGCAGGACATAACTCTAACTTGTACAGGACATAGCTTTAACTTGTACAGGACATAGCTTTAACTTGTACAGGACATAACTCTAACTTGTACAGGACATAACTCTAACTTGTGCAGGACATAACTCTAACTTGTGCAGGACATAACTCTAACTTGTGCAGGACATAACTCTAACTTGTGCAGGACATAACTAAAAATTAGGTTCCTAAACGTAAATACAGCTTGTATCCATGGCAACTTCAAATAAATCACATATTTGTACACCCTCTAACATGGTTCTTACTTGGTACAATGTGTACATTCTTACGTGACTAACACGGAATGTGACAATATAATACAGGGAACGTAAACCGTTTTTTATTTACTTTCTGTTTTTCTAAGATGATAATGGTGAAGATGATGATGATTATATCGATGACGACGACGATAACGATGATGATGAGGATAACGATTATGATAACGTAGATGATAACTATGATGAAAGCGATGATGATAAATATGATGTTAGCGATGATGATAACTATGATGATAGCGATGATGATAGCTATGATGATAGCGATGAAGATAATGATAATGATGATATTGATGATGAAAGTTGAAATAATGACAACTGATGACAGAAATATGAATCAAAGATGAAGCTGTCAGGAAGTGTAATTTGGCACAAAAAAAGGTACCGGTGGCCGGCATCAAGGTCACAGAAGCCTGAGAAATAATTGGCTTTATGTTGGCTGGATCGATAGTGTGTGTGTGACCTGGCTAGTTCTAGCATGTTCTGTAATGTCTGCAACACGTCGTGTCAGTGTCACGTCATACTGATTCACGTCACGTCATACTGACTGGCATCACGTCGATATATTCCCACTAACTGCATCTATGCTATCTATCCATTTATAATTACATGCCATGTTATGTCCAACACACAGCTAGCCCAGAGTGAGCCCCAATGTGCGCCTAGGGACATCGTTGTCCACACACCGCTAGCCCAGAGTAAGTCCCATCATGTCCCTAGGGACATCGCTGCCACATATATCTGATGGGTAGAGGCTAACGAGAGAATCTGTGTAAACAAAGTCAGCTCGTGACATGGAACAGGGAAGCAAGGGACCATGATAAGGATATTTGAACATGAGTTATTCTCTATTCTCAAACACAAGTTACAATTAGTTTTCAACATTGATTTAGGGATGGAAGTCAAGCATGGACAATCATTTATTTATGCAGTAAAACTTTAACAATAATTAATTTATCTAATCAATGAATTAATCTTGAGATTACTGTCAGTAAGAAGTGAAGCTCATGATTAATATATCACTAGCAGATCGATACTTATCTTAGACTCAACAAGTAAATAGCAGATCGATACTTATCTTAGACTCAACAAGTAAATAGCAGATCGATACTTAGATTAGACTCAACAAGCAAATAGCAGATCGATACTTATCTTAGACTCAACAAGTAAATAGCAGATCGATACTTAGATTAGACTCAACAAGTAAATAGCAGATCGATACTTATCTTAGACTCAACAAGTAAATAGCAGATCGATACTTATCTTAGACTCAACAAGTAAATAGCAGATCGATACTTAGATTAGACTCAACAAGCAAATAGCAGATCGATACTTATCTTAGACTCAACAAATAAATAGCAGATCGATACTTAGATTAGACTCAACAAGTAAATAGCAGATCGATACTTATCTTAGACTCAACAAGTAAATAGCAGATCGATACTTATCTTAGACTCAACAAGTAAATAGCAGATCGATACTTAGATTAGACTCAACAAGCAAATAACAGATCGATACTTAGATTAGACTCAACAAGTAAATAGCAGATCGATACTTAGATTAGACTCAACAAGCAAATAGCAGATCGATACTTATCTTAGACTCAACAAATAAATAGCAGATCGATACTTAGATTAGACTCAACAAGTAAATAGCAGATCGATACTTATCTTAGACTCAACAAGTAAATAGCAGATCGATACTTATCTTAGACTCAACAAGTAAATAGCAGATCGATACTTAGATTAGACTCAACAAGCAAATAACAGATCGATACTTAGATTAGACTCAACACGCAAATAACAGATCGATACTTAGATTAGACTCAACACGCAAATAGCACTAATTGTAATCGTAGGTGGTAATATAATCGAAAAATATAATCAATAATACCGTATAATCTATGATTCGACTACTAGTGTCGATATTACTGTAGTTGTATTTTTAAAACTTGATGTTAATACATCAACATCATTTTTGTTGTTGTAGTTGTTGCAATGGGGGTAGCAATAATAGTTGTTCCAGTGATAGTTGTAGCAGTGGTAGTTTTAAGTGGAGTAGTGGTAGTTGTGGAACTCTTAGTTTTTGTTTTAGTGGTAGCTGGTATAGTTCAAATAATTGTAGTAGTTTTAATTGTAGTAGTTTTAATTGTAGTAGTTTTAATTGTAGTAGTTTTAATTGTAGTAGTTTTAATTGTAGTAGTTTTAATTGTTGTAACTTATGTCATGAGATTAGAAATAGTTGTAGTGGTGGTAGCAGTTGTAGTAGTGGTAGCAAATTGTAGTAGTGGTAGCAGTTGAAGTAGTGGTATTAGTTCATTTCAGTAGCAAAATAGTAGACTAATAGTAATAATGGTAGCAGTCGTAGTGACAATAGTAGTTGTTGTAGTGACAATAGTATTAGTCGTAGTCGTTTTATTGGTAGCAACCGTCGTGATACTAGCAGTATTTGTAACAGTAGTAGTTTTATTAGTAGTAGTTGTAGCAGTAGTAGTGTTAGCAGTAGCAGTGGCTCTAGTAGTAGTTGTAGTAGTAGTTGTGCTAGCAGTAGTTGTAGTAGTAGTAGTAGTGGTAGATGTAGTAGTAGTAGTATTGATGCTAGCAGTAGTTGTTGTAGAGATACCTTGCTGCTCCAGTGTCGGTAAAAGTATTTGTGTGAGGACAGCGCAAGTGCGGTAAAAATAAATAATGGAAGATCTATGAGAATAAACACAGAGAACTGTTAAGAAAGATTCAGGATGTAACTGATAATTTGAGCATAACGACTGTAGAGGCTGGACATCTGGTCTATGAGAGAGAGAGGGAGAGAGAGAGAGAGAGAGAGAGAGAGAGACATTCGATCCGGAGGACCGTTAGAGTGAAAATGTTCTGCTCAAGACAAGCTACATGATGATGATGAATAGACAAGAAGAAATAGAAGAAGAAGAAGAGGATGAATATAAATCGAGACCACAAGTTAACACACAAAATATATACAAATTGTTTAAATTCATTAGCTGTATATGTTGTCAGACAGTCATTGTTCTGCTAACAATTGATAATCCGTTGAAAGTATTCATTCCGTGTGTACCGTCATAGATTGTTTTTGGTAGAAGAAATATTATTCTGAAAGACGTGCTCTTCAACACTGACACAAATGTGATTCAAATACGTACTATATGGGAGATAACCGGGGATTTAGTCAGGATTATGGGAGATAACAGAACGGGAATTAGTTAGGGAGAGTTTCGGACGACAGGGGAGGAGGTCAGTCATCTGATGAGATTTTATAGTATCATAAGCAATCGTAAGTATTCTCTCTCTTTGTCTTTTTCTCTCTCTGTCTTTTCTCTCTCTCTCAAGCACATACATACACCGAGAGAGAGAGAGAGAGAGAGAGAGAGTGAAATAGAAAGAATGTATGGATAAGTTATATTTCATCATCATTATATTTATCATCATCATCATCATCATCATTATCATCGTAATAATGAAACATAATCACAGATACATTCATGTCTTGTTAGCTATCATTTAGAAGCATCTAGATTTGAGTAATTCAACGCCAGCAACGATATAGATTGAAGTAGCTTAGTGTTAAACTGCTTTAGATCTGGTCTCACATGGGTCTGGTAATCATACAATAGTCTCACACTAAGTAGTCACCACACAGATGGAGTGGCTACACAGAATGTTGGGAGTAACAAGAAGAGATCAGTTTAGAAATGAAGACACCAGGAATAATGTTTATACAACATCGGTACTAAACTTCATCAAGAAACAACAAATTAAATGGTTCGGTCACATAAGCCGATTACTAACAGACAGTGCTCCTCACAGAGCAATGTTACTCCAATACAGCGGATACAAAGCAAAAGGCCGTCCACACAAAAGGTGGACTTCAGAGATAACAGAGGCGACAAAAACACTGTTTATGAAGCGCACACAAAAGCCCGTTCTAGAAATCTGTTCCTATCCCGACGCTGTGAAACAAAACAGGCAGTAGAGAAGAAGAAGAAGAAGAAGACATTCTTACATAGATCTAGTAATCGCATGATGCATTCTTACATAGATCTAGTAATCGCATGATGCATTCTTACACAAATATCTGGTAATCGCATGATGCATTCTTTATTTGGTCATCCAATTATTTGAAACACTAATGACCTCTTGACCTAACACAAACTAAATTCCGCCCTTGGTTTTATTTCCAGAACAAATTAGAGGACTTCTAAATGATAAGACCAAGTTAAAGGCAATGCCAGCTCAGAAAAAAATGAGATCACTGACTTCTAACGTCGATATGATCTTCAAGAAATGCCCCTACCCTGTTACATCTGCTAAGACAGAAGAGCTGGTCTATGATTGTAGGTAGCGACTGGCAAGACGTCTGCGAATTATACGTGTCACTTATACCTGATAAGACATCTTTTATGTACGATGTCGATGGATGTCTGCAGGTGTGCAGAGGAACATCGATTGCTGAACTATTGCGCGTGGCACCAACCGAACTTTTTATTAATAAGAGAGCAGTAAACTAATGAGAGAAATGTTCCATGTAAACTAATGTAAGATGATAGCAATAAGTTGGAATATTTTTGTCGTAGTCTGTATCCAGTGTACTGTGAAAGAATTGCAATTCGTCACTACTGTTGTATCCTTTACTTGATAAAGGCCTTTTGGTCGCAACGTTGCTGTGTATTGTTATTGTTTTTGTATTGTGTAAATCTATATTTTGTTTTTACGTGCTTCCGCATTGCCTAGTCCCTGACAAATCTCTCGGTGGTAACAGTGTCTAGTGACACAAAAGATGGTATTTAAGATAGACACTAGATGGTAGTGAAGACAGACACTAGATAGTAGTGAAGACAGACATTAGATGGTAGTGAAGACAGACATTAGATGGTAGTGAAGACAGACATTAGATGGTAGTGAAGACAGACATTAGATGGTAGTGAAGACAGACATTAGATGGTAGTGAAGACAGACACTAGATGGTAGTGAAGACAGACACTAGATAGTAGTGAAGACAGACATTAGATGGTAGTGAAGACAGACATTAGATGGTAGTGAAGACAGACTAGATGGTAGTGAAGACAGACACTAGATGGTAGTGAAGACAGACATTAGATGGTAGTGAAGACAGACATTAGATGGTAGTGAAGACAGACACTAGATGGTAGTGAAGACAGACTAGATGGTAGTGAAGACAGACTAGATGGTAGTGAAGACAGACATTAGATGGTAGTGAAGACAGACATTAGATGGTAGTGAAGACAGACATTAGATGGTAGTGAAGACAGACATTAGATGGTAGTGAAGACAGACACTAGATGGTAGTGAAGACAGACATTAGATGGTAGTGAAGACAGACATTAGATGGTAGTGAAGACAGACTAGATGGTAGTGAAGACAGACACTAGATGGTAGTGAAGACAGACTAGATGGTAGTGAAGACAGACATTAGATGGTAGTGAAGACAGACACTAGATGGTAGTGAAGACAGACACTAGATGGTAGTGAAGACAGACATTAGATGTTAGTGAAGACAGACACTAGATGGTAGTGAAGACAGACACTAGATGGTAGTGAAGACAGACATTAGATGGTAGTGAAGACAGACATTAGATGGTAGTGAAGACAGACATTAGATGGTAGTGAAGACAGACACTAGATGGTAGTGAAGACAGACATTAGATGGTAGTGAAGACAGACATTAGATGGTAGTGAAGACAGACAATAGATGGTAGTGAAGACAGACATTAGATGGTAGTGAAGACAGATACTAGATGGTAGTGAAGACATACACTAGATGGTAGTGAAGACAGACTTAGATGGTAGTGAAGACAGACATTAGATGGTAGTGAAAAAGACAGATAGGAGACAGACTAGATGGTAGTGAAGACAGACATTAGATGGTAGTGAAGACAGACTAGATGGTAGTGAAGACAGACTAGATGGTAGTGAAGACAGACATTAGATGCTAGAAGACAGACATTAGATGGTAGTGAAGACAAACATTAGATGGTAGTGAAGACAGACATTGATGGAGTGAAGACAGACATTAGATGGTAGTGAAGACAGACATTAGATGGTAGTGAAGACAGACATTAGATGGTAGTGAAGACAGACACTAGATGGTAGTGAAGACAGACATTAGATGGTAGTGAAGACAGACATTAGATGGTAGTGAAGACAGACATTAGATGGTAGTGAAGACAGACATTAGATGGTAGTGAAGACAGACACTAGATGGTAGTGAAGACAGACATTAGATGGTAGTGAAGACAGACATTAGATGGTAGTGAAGACAGACATTAGATGGTAGTAAGACAGACATTGATGAGTGAAGACAGACATTAGATGGCATGAAGACAGACATTAGCGGTAGTGAAGACAGACACTAGATAAGGACATTGATGGGAAGACAGACACTAGATGTAGTGAAGACAGACATTAGATGGTAGTGAAGACGACTAGATGTAGTGAAGACGACATTGATGGCAGTGAAGACAGACATAATGGTAGTGAAACGACTAGATGGTAGTGAAGACAGACTAGATGGTAGTGAAGACAGACTAGATGGTAGTGAAGACAGACACTAGATGCTAGTAAGACAGACATTAGATGGTCTATGAACACCATTTATAGCATATATTTACAAAGTTCTAAGAAGATAAACATTGTGAAGTATATATTTCCTAAGATTTACTCACTAGTAGCTAGAATTGCAATTGACAATGTTCGTGCTGAGTATGATATGCAAGGGGAGTTGGACATAAAATTGCATTTTTGAGACTGTAATCTTGAGCAGAATTATGAAATAGTGCAATGTTGGAGACTGTAATCTTGAGCAGAATTCATGAAATAGTTGCAATATGTTGGTAGATTGTAATCTTGAGAAGAATTCATGAAATAGTTGCAATATATTGAGAATGTAATCTTGACAGAATTATGAAATAGTTGCAAAATGTTATCTAATCTTATCTTAACCACATTTACCGTGAAGCGTCGTGAGGAGATTTAGTTTTCTATCTTGTACCAGGTGTGTTGCGCTTGACATTGTCAGTCCATGCTTTTGCAGGGACTCTGAGATGTTATCTATCCATCGTGTTCTTGACCTGCCTCGTGCTCTGCGCCCTGATTGTCGATTATTATAGGCACGTGATGGTAGTAAATGTGGTTCCATTCTCATTAGAAGGACGAACCACTTGATTCTTTGCTTTTCGATGTACTGTATGCATGGTATAGTACCAACGATGCTTCTGATATTCTCGTTTCTCACTCTATCTCGCCTTGTAACGTTGACAGCTTTTCGTAGACATCTCATTTCACATATTGTAATCTTTCTTACTTGTGTCTTAGTCAGGGGCCATGTTTGGTACTGATTGCAGAGAGTTGGAATAAATATGCAGTTTATCAGTTGTCCAACTATTAGACAATATTAGAGCGCTATACCAAAAATGCTCAAGCGTAGTACAAACAGGCGACGGCCTGACAGATGAATTTGAATTATCATCAGGAGTAAGGCAGGGATGTGTGCTTTCGCCTATACTTTTCAATATTTACATAGACAGGATAACGCAAGAAACCAAGACAGATAACAACCTCGGTAACAACTACAATTTAATCAACGAACTACTCTTTGCAGATGATCAGAGTATAATTTACAACAACGAACACAAACTTCAACAACACATAAATGCCCTGCAAGCGACATGCGAAAATATGACATGAAAATTAACACCTCCAAAACAGAAGTCATGACAATAAGCAGGTCAACAGGTCAACTAAATATGCACGTGAATAATGTCAAACTACAACAGACTCCAGAATTCAAATATCTCGGGAGTATATTCACAGCAGATGGAAAGATGGACAGAGAAATCGAGACTAGATGCCAGAAGGCAAATGTAGTGACATACCAACTGTCACCACTATTAAAACATCCAAGCATTAACATGGCAGTCAAACGACAACTGATAAACTGCATATTTATTCCAACTCTCTGCTATCAGTGCCAAACATGGCCCCTGACTAAGACACAAGAAAGAAAGATTACAACATGTGAAATGAGATGTCTACGAAAAGCTGTCAACGTTACAAGGCGAGATAGAGTGAGAAACGAGAATATCAGAAGCATCGTTGGTACTATACCATGCATACAGTACATCGAGAAGCAAAGATTCAAGTGGTTCGGCCATTTAATGAGAATGGAACCACATTTACTACCATCACGTGCCTATAATAATCGACACTCAGGGCGCAGAGCACGAGGCAGGCCAAGAACAAGATGGATAGATAACATCTCAGAGTTCCTGCGAAAGCATGGATTGACAACGTCAAGCGCAACACACCTGGCACAAGATAGAAACTAACTCTCCCGACGCTTCACGGCAAATGTGGTTAAGATAAGATAAGATAAGATATCAGTTGTCGTTTGACTGCCATGTTAATGCTTGAATGTTTTAATAGTGGTGATAGTTGGTATGTCACTGCATTTGCCTTCTGGCATATAGTCTCGATTTCTCTGTCCATCTTTCCATCTGCTGTGAATATACTCCCGAGATATTTGAATTCTGGAGTCTGTTGTATTTTGACATTATTCACGTGTATATTTAGTTGACCTGTTGACTTGCTTATTGTCATGACTTCTGTTTTGGAGGTGTTAATTTTCATGTCATATTTTTCGCATGTGGCTTGCAGGGCATTTATGTGTTGTTGAAGTTTGTGTTCGTTGTTGTAAATTATACTCTGATCATCTGCAAAGAGTAGTTCGTTGATTAAATTGTAGTTGTTATCGAGGTTGTTATCTGTCTTGGTTTCTTGCGTTATCCTGTCTATGTATATATTGAAAAGTATAGGCGCGAAAGCACACATCCCTGACTTACTCCTGATGATAATTCAAATTCGTCTGTCAGGCCGTGGCTTGTTCGTACTACGCTTGAGCATTTTTGGTACAGCGCTCTAATATTGTCTAATAGTTGGCCTTGAATTCCATATGCAATATGTTGGAGAATGTAATCTTGAACAGAATTCATGAAATAGTTGCAATATGTTTTGTGAAGGAAGATGGTGGTACATTTAACGTGAGTGTTGTCACATTTTAGAGCAATTATTCCTTAACCTCTGACATTGGAAATGTTAAATTATCCCACGTGGTTTAAGCTAGAAACACATTGTGATGACTTAGCGCAGCAAATGATGCTGCACTTTTACGAGTGTGTCCCGAACAATATTTAGAGTTTTTCCTTGGCAAGATAACTACAAATTATAACTTCCCCTCACCTTCACTCTCCTTTCCTACACAGAAATTAATCAGCTTGTCAACTATGTAGTGCAGATTTGAATTAGTCCAGTTTCTGGACATGTCAGGTTTGAACATATTTGAGACATAGAGATACAGAGAGGACATAATGTGTTACTATTGATAGCCAGCTTGCTTTCTTCATAAGTCTATCGAAGAGGTATTTGTATGTAACGTCCCTCTGTATAAAATGTCCTCTGTATAAAATATCCTCTGTATGAAATGTCCTCTGTATAAAATATCCTCTGTATAAAATATCCTCTGTATAAAATGTCCTCTGTATGAAATGTCCTCTGTATGTAATGTCCTCTGTATGAAATGTCCTAGGTATGTAATATCCTCTGTATGAAAAGTCCCATGTACGTAATGTCATTCTGTATGGAATGTCTCTCTGTGTGGAATGTCATCTGTATGTAATGTCCTCTGTATAAAATGTCCTATGTATGTAGTGTCCTCTGTATAGGCTGAGACCAAACTGATCCACAGTTGGTTGCCGTCCCAGTACAGAAGTTGTCCCTAAGTGGGCAATGTTGTGATGTGGGGGAGGATGTCTAGATTAATGAACGACAACCTAGTTGCTGTGTTAGATGAGATTGATGTAAGTAACGAGAAGTGTATCCACCGTGCATGATATCGTTCCAGGAATAAGACAAGCTAACAACATCTCAGTTAAAACTCTTCCTCTATCGTTGATAAATATCTTCTGTTAGATTCGGCTACACTATCATGAGATTTATGATTAGTTTGTTGAGTTATATGAAAACTAATTTCTCTTGCAGTTTCAAGTTCATAGAAAAATCTTGTTCAAGTTTACTGTCGAATGTTTGTTCACACGATCAAATCTATAAGCAGTGTGTTGTGTGTTCTTGTGATGCTCAAATGTGCAGTGTGTTGTGTGTTCTGTGATGCTCAAATGTCAGTGTGTTGTGTGTTCTGTGATGCTCAAATGTGCAGTGTGTTGTGTGTTCTGTGATGCTCAATGTCAGTGTGTTGTGTGTTCTGTGATGCTCAAATGTGCAGTGGTTGTATGTTCTGTGATGCTCAAATGTGCAGTGTGTTGTATGTTCTTGTGATGCTCAAATGTGCAGTGTGTTGTATGTTCTTGTGATGCTCAAATGTACAGTGTGTTGTGTGTTCTTGTGATGCTCAAATGTGCAGTGTGTTGTGTGTTCTTGTGATGCTCAAATGTACAGTGTGTTGTGTGTTCTTGTGATGCTCAAATGTGCAGTGTGTTGTATGTTCTTGTGATGCTCAAATGTGCAGTGTGTTGTATGTTCTTGTGATGCTCAAATGTGCAGTGTGTTGTATGTTCTTGTGATGCTCAAATGTGCAGTGTGTTGTGATGTTCTTGTGATGCTCAAATGTACAGTGTGTTGTAGTGTTCTGTGATGCTCAAATGTACAGTGTGTTGTATGTTCTTGTGATGCTCAAATGTACAGTGTGTTGTGTGTTCTTGTGATGCTCAAATGTGCAGTGTGTTGTATGTTCTTGTGATGCTCAAATGTGCAGTGTGTTGTGTATTCTTGTGAGTGATGCTCAAAGGTTTCTTATGAAAAGGCACAAGTGATGACGTAGTTGTGAAATGTTCTAGAAGAAATATAGAACAATACAGCGTTCTAGAAACTGCAGAACAATAGATGAATATTCTTGAAGAAACGTCTGATCTCAATGATCTCAAAGACATAAGACATTTTAGAAAGTCTGTAGTTGTTGTAATATAATGCAGACATTCGGACAGACATTGTGGCAGACATGTTAGCAGACAAACTCGACAAGATATGTTGACAAAGACATATAATGTTGACATGTAGAAAATGGACACACATATTCAAATGTATTTTTGAATACAACATTTTGTAAACAAGTCAACAAAAAGTACAAGTTAGAAGTACAGTATAACAGCTCGTGCAGCCTCCATTTTCAGAAATCTATTTCTGTCGTCATAGTTGATGTTGATGTGTCATGGTTGGATCGATACTATGATTTACCTTCATTTTTACATAACACTAAACATGGAGCACTGACGTCACACAGCTAGAACTTGATCTAGCCGTTGCTATGGCAAGCTGGACGGTATCGACTACAGCTAAAAGCGCTGACAGAGACAAACATGAGAGAGAACTCATTGAGCGTAAATGTTTAGCCGATTTGTATTGTGTTGGTATTCAGTTGCTGGAGTTTTGACTCTTGTCTGTCCACACAATATTCCTCCATTATTCATGATTCTGTTGAGCAAATATCTCATCACCATTCCGATACAATAGATGATTTCTACACAACTAAAACTGTTTCGATTACTCCAGTTGGTTACCTATGGGAACAAATTATGCGGTGCCCTGGTAGTCATTGTATTAGTAATGTTTTCTGTTGGTAATGCTGTCTGATGGTAATTTTGTTTGTTGGTAATGTCTGTTGGTAATGTTGTCTATTGATAATTTAGTATGTTGGTAATTTAGTCTTTTGGTAATGTATTCTGTTGGTAATGTTATCTGTTGGTAATGTCTGGTGGTAATGTTATATGTTGGTAATGTAGTCTGTTGGTAATGTCTGGTGGTAATGTAGTCTGTTGATAATGTCTGTTAGTAATGTAGTCTGGTGGTAATTTAGTCTGCTGGTAAAGTTATCTGTTGGTAATGTTGTATGTTGGTAATGTTTTCTGTTGGTAATTTAATCTGTTGGTAATGTTGTCTGTTGGTAATGTTGTCCGTTGGTAATATTGTATGTTGGTAATGTCTGTTGGTAATGTCTGTTGGTAATGTTGTCTGTTGGTAATGTTGTCCGTTGGTAATGTTGTATGTTGGTAATGTCTGTTGGTAATGTCTGTTGGTAATGTTTTCTGTCGGTAATATTGTCTGTTGGTAATGTTGTCTGTTGTTAATGTTGTCTGTTGGTAATGTTGGTACTGTCTATTGGTAATGTTGTCTGTTGGTAATTTAGTCTGCTGGTAATGTTGTCTGTTGGTAATGTTGTCTTTTGGTAATGTTATCTGTTTTGCAATGGTGTCTGTTGGTAATGTTATCTGTTGGTAATGTTGTATGTTGGTAATGTTGTCTGTTGGTAATGTATTCTGTTGGTAATGTTATCTGATGGTAATGTATTCTGTTGGTAATGTCTGGTGGTAATGTAGTCTATTGGTAATGTCTGTTGGTAATGTAGTCTGTTGGTAATGTTATCTGTTGGTAATGTTATATATTGGTATTGTAGTCAGTTTCTAATGTTATCTGTTGGTGATTGTCAAACGACAGTACTCACATTACAACAATCATACTACAGTAACTAAATTACAGCAATCAACAAAAAAAAGATTCCCATTCTCAGCCGTTATTCTGTACATCTAGTCTGTACATATAATAAACGTCTAGTCTGTACATATAATAAACGTCTAGTCTGTACATATAATAAACGTCTAGTCTGTACATATAATAAAAGTCTAGTCTGTACACATAATAAACTAAGTACACAAGGTTCGAGAACATAGTACGACACGCCTGAACGATTTCTTCCCCTGTCTGCCTCGATTAGGGATCGATACAGCCAATATTGAACAGCAAATATTGACCGACTATTCATCCCGACCTCAAGGTGTCCAAGTGATGATATTAGTTTATGCAGACAGAATTTACATACATTATTGTTTTGTTTCTATTCTCTCTGTGTCTCTTTCCCTCTCTCTCTCTCTTTAATATGTGGATATGTCTGTGTTATTCATGTGTTAATCATGTGTTAATCATGTGATGTCTAGTGACGTCTACACATCAAAGAATGACCAGACATAGATCGTTGAAAGCCTCCAAGTCTTGCAATGCTGGTACGCTCTAATATACAAACATCTCTACATAATGTTAGCTCGATTTATTGGTTGACAATTTATGTTTATATATTAATATCTATAAATATTTATATCGATAAATGTCTGAGAAAAATATTGAAAATAAAATGGAAAGAATTCAGGAGAAGTGATAAAATCAGAGAAATATCTGGTCAACCACTAGTGACAACTGTTATAAGAAAGAGAAGGTGGAGATATGTTGGACACACCTTGAGGAGAAATGATCAACGAATATCAAAGCAGGCATTGAAGTGGGATGCAAAGGGTTCAAGAAAGAGAGGTCGACCTAAGGAGACCCTGAAACGAACCTTGCTGAGAGAGGCAAGAAACATCGGTCTCAGTTCTATGGAGGAGATTGAGCGAGTTGCCCAGGATAGAGCGGTATGGAGAAATTGCTTGCAAGCCCTATATAACGTATAACGGTACGAGAGGAATTATTATTATTTTAAATGTGTCTTATAAATGACGTTTTCACTAGTATTTTTATTTAATATTCTCTCTCTCTCTTGTATTTATCTTTATCTATCTCTCTCTCTCTTGTATTTATTTAATATCTATCCTCTCTCTTGTATTTATCTTTTATCTATCTCTCTCTCTTGTATTTATCTTTATCTACTCTCTCTCTCTTCTTGTATTTATCTTTATCTACTCTTCTCTCTCTTGTATTTATCTTTACTTCCTCTCTCTTGATTTATCTCTTAATTCTTCTTGTATTTATCTTTATCTTTCCACTACTGTATTCTCTCCACTACTGTATTCTCCCACTACTGTATTCTCCACTACTGTATTCTCTACTACTGTATTCTCCGACTACTGATTTATCTCCATCTATGCAGAAGTTATGTTTATCATCTGATCACATTATACAAAGAATACAGTAATCAAGTGTAGCAAGATATGGCAGAAGAAGAGACGTAGAGAAAGTAAGTATGAGAAGTAAGGTAGAGAAGTAAGTATGAGAAGTAAGTATGAGAAGTAAGTATGAGAAGTAGAGTATGAGAGAAGTTGAAGTATGAGAGTAGTATGAGAAGTAAGTATGAGAAGTAAGTATGAGAAGGTAGTATGAGAAGTAAGTTGAGAAGTAGTATGAGAAGTAAGTATGAGAAGTAAGTATGAGAAGGTAGTATGAGAAGTAAGTATGAGAAGTAAGTATGAGAAGTAAGTATGAGAAGTAAGTAAGTATGTAAAGAACTAATACTGACTGAGAAACATCGGCTCTTCACATTTCATTTGATATTCTTTCTGTCACTGCCTTCTCTCTCTCCCTCTCTAGCTTTCTATCTATCTATCTATCTATCTATCTATCTATCTATCTATCTATCTATCTATCTATCTATCTATCTATCTATCTATCGGCTCTTCACATTGCATTTGATATTCATACTGTCACCGCCTCCTCTTCTACTCGAGAAATACCATTTAATATACACTGTCATTTGCTAATTTGTTAAAGCAATAGAAGCGGACAGAGTGATGAGTTATGAGACAAGATAATTGCTTGCAGATCGCTAACTATAACAGAGAGTTCCAAACATGAATATTCCAGAACTTTTTGAGGTATACAAACACGCACACACACACCTGCACGCGCACACCCACACACACACACATACTCTCAAAGAAACATAGCACGCGATGAAATTTACCAAGAAGAAGATGATGATGACGACGATGAAGGCGATGAAGAAGAAGAAGAAGATGATGATGATGATGATGACGATGAAGGCGATGAAGAAGAAGAAGAAGATGATGATGATGATGATGACGATGAAGGCGATGAAGAAGAAGAAGAAGATGATGATGATGATGATGACGATGAAGGCGATGAAGAAGAAGAAGAAGATGATGATGATGACGATGAAGGCGATGAAGATGAAGAAGAAGATGATGATGATGACGATGAAGGCGATGAAGAAGAAGAAGAAGATGATGATGATGACGATGAAGGCGATGAAGAAGAAGAAGAAGAAGATGATGATCATTGAAGAAACATGACGATGTGAAGTATTTCTGTAGAATGTATAGACACAAGAATAGCAATCATGATAGATGAGTGTTTAACTAATCAATAGGTATAGGGAGTCAACTATGAAGATAATCATGTGAGGTGGGTTCTCTCTCAGTGTAAGTCAGATACAATCATGTGAGAGTGGGGTTCTCTCTCAGTGTAAGTCACTTGAAGATACAATCATGTGAGAGTGGGGTTCTCTCTCAGTGTAAGTCACTTGAAGATACAATCATGTGAGAGTGGGGTTCTCTCTCAGTGTAAGTCACTTGAAGATACAATCATGTGAGAGTGGGGTTCTCTCTCAGTGTAAGTCACTTGAAGATACAATCATGTGAGATGGGTTCTCTCTCAGTGTAAGTCACTTGAAGATACAATCATGTGAGAGTGGGGTTCTCTCTCAGTGTAAGTCACTTGAAGATACAATCATGTGAGAGTGGGGTTCTCTCTCAGTGTAAGTCACTTGAAGATACAATCATGTGAGAGTGGGGTTCTCTCTCAGTGTATGTCACTTGAAGATACAATCATGTGAGTGGGTTCTCTCTCAGTGTAAGTCACTTGAAGATACAATCATGTGAGAGTGGGTTCTTCTCAGTGTAAGTCACTTGAAGATACAATCATGTGAGAGTGGGGGTCTCTCTCAGTGTAAGTCACTTGAAGATACAATCATGTGAGAGTGGGGTTCTCTCTCAGTGTAAGTCACTTGAAGATACAATCATGTGA
Source organism: Arion vulgaris (assembly GCA_020796225.1). Taxonomy (NCBI): domain Eukaryota; kingdom Metazoa; phylum Mollusca; class Gastropoda; order Stylommatophora; family Arionidae; genus Arion; species Arion vulgaris. The sequence goes on along the minus strand of CM036757.1, from coordinate 79,770,912 downwards.
GAGTGGGGTTCTCTCTCAGTGTAAGTCACTTGAAGATACAATCATGTGAGAGTGGGGTTCTCTCTCAGTGTAAGTCACTTGAAGATACAATCATGTGAGAGTGGGGTTCTCTCTCAGTGTAGTCACTTGAAGATACAATCATGTGAGAGTGTGGGTTTCTCTTCAGTATGTAAGTCCTTGAAGAGATACAATCATGTGAGAGTGGGGTTCTCTCTCAGTGTAAGTCACTTGAAGATACAATCATGTGAGAGTGGGGTTCTCTCTCAGTGTAAGTCACTTGAAGATACAATCATGTGAGAGTGGGGTTCTCTCTCAGTGTAAGTCACTTGAAGATACAATCATGTGAGAGTGGGGTTCTCTCTCAGTGTAAGTCACTTGAAGATACAATCATGTGAGAGTGGGGTTCTCTCAGTGTAAGTCACTTGAAGATACAATCATGTGAGAGTGGGGTTCTCTCTCAGTGTAAGTCACTTGAAGATACAATCATGTGAGAGTGGGGTTCTCTCTCAGTGTAAGTCACTTGAAGATACAATCATGTGAGAGTGGGGTTCTCTCTCAGTGTAAGTCACTTGAAGATACAATCATGTAAAGTGGGGTTCTCTCTCAGTGTAAGTCACTTGAAGATACAATCATGTGAGAGTGGGGTTCTCTCTCAGTGTAAGTCACTTGAAGATACAATCATGTGAGAGTGGGGTTCTCTCTCAGTGTAAGTCACTTGAAGATACAATCATGTGAGAGTGGGGTTCTCTCTCAGTGTAAGTCACTTGAAGATACAATCATGTGAGAGTGGGGTTCTCTCTCAGTGTAAGTCACTTGAAGATACAATCATGTGAGAGTGGGGTTCTCTCTCAGTGTAAGTCACTTGAAGATACAATCATGTGAGAGTGGGGTTCTCTCTCAGTGTAAGTCACTTGAAGATACAATCATGTGAGAGTGGGGTTCTCTCTCAGTGTAAGTCACTTGAAGATACAATCATGTGAGAGTGGGGTTCTCTCTCAGTGTAAGTCACTTGAAGATACAATCATGTGAGAGTGGGGTTCTCTCTCAGTGTAAGTCACTTGAAGATACAATCATGTGAGAGTGGGGTTCTCTCTCAGTGTAAGTCACTTGAAGATACAATCATGTGAGAGTGGGGTTCTCTCTCATTGTAAGTCACTTGAAGATACAATCATGTGAGAGTGGGGTTCTCTCAGTGTAAGTCACTTGAAGATACAATCATGTGAGAGTGGGGTTCTCTCTCAGTGTAAGTCACTTGAAGATACAATCATGTGAGAGTGGGGTTCTCTCTCAGTGTAAGTCACTTGAAGATACAATCATGTGAGAGTGGGGTTCTCTCTCAGTGTAAGTCACTTGAAGATACAATCATGTGAGTGGGTTCTCTCTCAGTGTAAGTCACTTGAAGATACAATCATGTGAGAGTGGGGTTCTCTCTCAGTGTATGTCACTTGAAGATACAATCATGTGAGAGTGGGGTTCTCTCTCAGTGTAAGTCACTTGAAGATACAATCATGTGAGAGTGGGGTTCTCTCTCATTGTAAGTCACTTGAAGATACAATCATGTGAGAGTGGGGTTCTCTCAGTGTAAGTCACTTGAAGATACAATCATGTGAGAGTGGGGTTCTCTCAGTGTAAGTCACTTGAAGATACAATCATGTGAGAGTGGGGTTCTCTCTCAGTGTAAGTCACTTGAAGATACAATCATGTGAGAGTGGGGTTCTCTCAGTGTAAGTCACTTGAAGATACAATCATGTGAGAGTGGGGTTCTCTCTCAGTGTAAGTCACTTGAAGATACAATCATGTGAGAGTGGGGTTCTCTCTCAGTGTATGTCACTTGAAGATACGCACCAGAAGACGGTGGTTGAAATCCTGAAACAGTAGATGTTCACTTAAACGGCACCGGGGCTACTGTATTCTGAATATCAGCGTGTTCTGAAGCTGACACTTTGAGATAGTTTAATGGAGACGATCACAATATCGTCTCTGAGTGTACTAATATTTATTGGGGACAAAACATAAGGGATATTTGTTAATGCTTAGTCTTTGAAGACTGAGGTCGGCATGACAGGTTCTGTGAATTAAACGATGCTGGAATAGCTGAGGACGACATCTATGAGAAACTTCAGACCAGTAGAAGATCTCATATTGAACGGATTAGCGTAATGCATCATAGAGCGTTCTTCTATCGATTCGAACTCAAGAGAGTTGTGGATCCGATCTCACCATCGACGTTTTACACGTGAGGAAAGGAATTGACCCTCCTACCTCCTGCACACTAGGTTCTAGAAAGGTGAAGTGATTGTCACAACATAATCTAGCATCTGAAAGGGTTACGAACAATTTTATTTCATTATAGAAAATCTCCTGGCCGTCCACTACTTCAGAACAAGGATGTGCCTGGCCGTCCACTACTTCAGAACAAGGATGTACCTGACCGTCCACTACTTCAGAACAAGGATGTGTCTGGCCGTCCACTACTTCAGAACAAGGATGTGTCTGGCCGTCCACTACTTCAGAACAAGGATGTGTCTGACCGTCCACTACTTCAGAACAAGGATGTGTCTGGCCGTTTACTACTTCAGAACAAGGATGTGTCCAAACTTGACATACTCAGCGACGGCTCGTCATTTAGGGCCAGTGGTTTGGACCCAACCAAAAATATTGCGTAACGTGTATTTATTATTTATCAATCATTTGTTCATAATGATTACTTTTACCGTGATACTGATTAGTCATGAAAGTTGAATATATAACGTGTTAGCTAGTTGATTAGCCATGAAAGTTGAATATATAACGTGTTACTGATTAGCCATGAAAGTTGAATATATAACGTGTTACTGATTAGCGATGAAAGTTGAATATATAACGTGAGACTGATTAGCCATGAAAGTTGAATATATAACGTGAGACTGATTAGCCATGAAAGTTGAATATATAACGTGAGACTGATTAGTCCATGAAAGTTGAATATATAACGTGTTAGCATGATTAGCGCATGAAAGTTGAATATATAACGTGTTACTGATTAGCCATGAAAGTTGAATATATAACGCTAACAATGAAGCATCTTTCATTAAATTCAGCATCTTTCCTCTCTAATTAGTCTATTTTACGCATTTCCAGCGCACCATTTTTTATGACCAATCTGTTAACATGGCGACCTCTCTCTCAAGTGGTTGTTTAGCACAGACAAATATGGGATTTTCATTCATTCAGTAGGGAAATTATTAAGCAGCCAAGCCAGTGCGTAGTTAACTGGTGTTATTGTGCTAACAATTAGTCCAGGTGTGTAAATACTGAATGACGTATAAAATAATAGAAATAATTAACGAATTATCATAGAATAGTTTAAGGTAATGATCCATTCCTCAATATAGATCTGATCTCAACTACTTTATAAGTAACGTTCTCACTTGGTGAGTTCAGTTTTGTACCTTCATTATATGTTATATATATATGTTTTATATGCTAGATCGTTCTAGTAAAGGGGTATAACTTTCAGGAAGAGACAAATAATAATAAATACTAAAATAGGGCCTAATACATGTCTGGCCCCACCAACAAAAAATGCTCACAAACCGCCACTGGATATACTTGATAAGTTTGTATAGCTGATAACTGGACAGTAGACAATGGGTCACAGTGCATATAAGGTGGGTGGAGAGGGGGGGCATTGATTATGTGAGGAATCAGGAGAAAGAACAAACTTGTTGTAGTGACGTTAAGAGTGGGTCGCATGAAGTGACATATCAGGGGACACGGTGCCAATAATGTCCATTAAGAGACGTATTAGGGGACAAGGTGCCAATAATGTCTCTGGAATCCTAGACAGTTCTTGTGGAATACATTCCTTCACATTTTTGTTTGTCTAGTAACATGCGTCATCGTCATAGTATGTAGACTTTAGACTTTTAGAGTACAGCAAACACTGTCGTCTGCGAGGAGGAAAGCTGCTTGCGATATTGACGCTATTTTTTAAATCTAGATTTGTAATCAATTCAGAAATACATTTTGTTAATAGTTTTGTTTTTAAATGCCAAAATTGTAACACAGCACAGTTAGACAGAGCGACACACCATATGTCAACAATGTAACAGCACAGTTAGACAGAGCTACACACCAGATGTAAACAATATAACACAGCACAGTTAGACAGAGCGACACACCAGATGTCAATAATGGAACACAGCATAGTTAGAGCGACACACCAGATGTCAACAATGTGACACAGCACAGTTAGAGCGACACACCAGATGTCAAGAAAGGAAAATAAAGTAACTATAACAGAAAGACAAAATATCAGCTTACCGATACCTAGTCTTGTCTTGTCTTATCCACGTGTGCCGTGAAGCGTCCTGGTGAGTTTCAGCTTTCTATCCTGTGCCAGGTGTGTTGCATCTGTAGTTGTTAGTCTTGGATCTCGCAGGATATCTGTGATATTATCTATCCATCGGGGTCTTGATATTCCACGGGCTTTGCGTCTGGCTTTCCGGTTGTTGTAGCCGCGAGATGGTAGTAGATCTGGTTTCATTCTCATTAGGTGATAGTAGATCTGGTTTCATTCTCATTAGGTGATAGTAGATCTGGTTTCATTCTCATTAGGTGATAGTAGATCTTGTTTCATTCTCATTAGGTGATAGTAGATCTGGTTTCATTCTCATTAGGTGATAGTAGATCTGGTTTCATTCTCATTAGGTGATAGTAGATCTGGTTTCATTCTCATTAGATGGTAGTAGATCTGGTTTCATTCTCATTAGGTGATAGTAGATCTGATTTCATTCTCATTAGGTGATAGTAGATCTGGTTTCATTCTCATTAGGTGATAGTAGATCTGGTTTCATTCTCATTAGATGATAGTAGATCTGGTTTCATTCTCATTAGGTGATAGTAGATCTGGTTTCATTCTCATTAGGTGATAGTAGATCTGGTTTCATTCTCATTAGATGGTAGTAGATCTGGTTTCATTCTCATTAGGTGATAGTAGATCTGGTTTCATTCTCATTAGGTGATAGTAGATCTGGTTTCATTCTCATTAGGTGATAGTAGATCTGGTTTCATTCTCATTAGGTGATAGTAGATCTGGTTTCATTCTCATTAGGTGATAGTAGATCTGGTTTCATTCTCATTAGGTGATAGTAGATCTGGTTTCATTCTCATTAGGTGATAGTAGATCTGGTTTCATTCTCATTAGATGGTAGTAGATCTGGTTTCATTCTCATTAGATGGTAGTAGATCTGGTTTCATTCTCATTAGGTGGTAGTAGATCTGGTTTCATTCTCATTAGATGGTAGTAGATCTGGTTTCATTCTCATTAGGTGATAGTAGATCTGGTTTCATTCTCATTAGGTGATAGTAGATCTGGTTTCATTCTCATTAGGTGATAGTAGATCTGGTTTCATTCTCATTAGGTGACCCAACCATTTTATTTGGTGTCTTCTAATACCGAGTCATGAAGGAAGTCAAATCCAGTTGCCTGAATCAGCTGTCTACATCAGCTGTCTGAATCAGCTGTCTGCAGCAGGACAACACAGATGATGTGTTATCCACATAGAAATAGAAGTTAGTGTCAGACATGTCTCAGATGAACATTCTAGAGCTTGCATGTATCACATCGGTTTCAGTTATCAGTTATCAGTTTTAATTTATCAGAGAACTATCATCATATCATTCCGGTCATGTCCATACGTACTGCGATCCACGCCTCAACATATTATGCAGCGTCCAGAGGCGATAACACGCTGTTTGATTATGTGTGGGGGAGGGAGGGTAACAGGAGGTACCAATTATGTGTGTGGGGAGGAGGGGGAGGTTAACATGGAGGTACCAATTGTGTGTGGGGAGGGGAGAAGGTTAACAGGAGGTACCAATTGTGTGTGTGGGGAGGGAGAAGGTTAACAGGAGGTACCAATTGTGTGTGGGAGGAGGAAGGTTAACAGGAGGTACCAATTGTGTGTGTGGGGAGGGGAAGGTTAACAGGAGGTACCAATTGTGTGTGTGGGAGAAGGGGAAGGTTAACAGGAGGTACCAATTGTGTGTGTGGGGGAGGGTAATAGGGAGGTACCAATTGTGTGTGTGGGGGAAGGGTAACAGGGAGGTACCAATTGTGTGTGTGGGGAGGGGAAAGGTTAACAGGAGGTACCAATTGTGTGTGTGGGGAGGGGAAGGATCTCGTTGGACTTGAATAATGTGTGTTTAAGATTCAGATAGCTAGAGTTATTTCTTACTGTACAGATCTCACCGATAGCTAGAGTTATTCTTACTGTACAGATCTCCACCGATAGCTAGAGAGTTATTTCTTACTGTACAGATCTCCACCGATAGCTAGAGAGTTATTTCTTACTGTACAGATCTCCACCGATAGCTAGAGAGTTATTTCTTACTGTACAGATCTCCACCGATAGCTAGAGAGTTATTTCTTACTGTACAGATCTCCGCCGATGTGAAGATACTTGTTTGCGATGTGTTTACTAGTCAGTGTGATGTATGTCCAAAACTGTTCACACAATAACTCATAAGAAGATCAGCATGGAATCAGCTATCCTTGTCTGACACATGTCAAAGAACATCCAGGTAAGGTAGGATCTAGTCATATGGACGCTAAGGTGTTCTCAGAATCTGAAAAATTATTCTTTGAAACGTGCCATTAGGAAGTAAAGAAAGCAAAATGATATATAACTTAACATGATGACGACCAGGTTCTGATGGGGAACATTTATGATAGGAAAGACAAGGTATGAGAATAAATGATTGACTAGCGCTTGCATAAACATACATCAAACATCATCATGATGTAGCTGTAAGAAGATGACATTTGACATGGATTTAGATAAAGCAAAGAGAAAGAACTATTGATAAAACATCTAATTTCCAATTAGCTTTTAGATAACTAGATCACATATTATTGTCATTATTGTTTACTGAAGGGAAATGGTGAGAGTATTTTGTCAAGAAATAGAAGAATAACTAACGAAACCTAACATAGATACAATCAAGAAATCTAACATGATACAATCAAGAAATCTAACATAGATACAATCGAAATCTAACAGATACATCAAGACTAACATGATGCAATAAACAATAATCAATCAAGAAATCTAACATAGATGCAATCAAGAAATCTAACATAGATACAATCAAGAAATCTAAATAGATACAATCAAGAAATCTAAATAGATACAATCAAGAAATCTAACATAGATACAATCAAGAAATCTAACATAGATACAATCAAGAAATCTAACATAGATGCAATCAAGAAATCTAACATAGATACAATCAAGAAATCTAACATAGATACAATCAAGAAATCAAATAGATACAATCAAGAAATCTAACATAGATACAATCAAGAAATCTAACATAGATACAATCAAGAAATCTAACATAGATACAATCAGAATCTAACATGATCAATCAAGAAATCTAACATAGATGCAATCAAGAAATCTAACATAGATACAATCAAGAAATCTAACATAGATACAATCAAGAAATCTAACATAGATACAATCAAGAAATCTAACATACATACAATCAAGAAATCTAACATAGATACAATCAAGAAATCTAACATAGATACAATCAAGAAATCTAACATAGATACAATCAAGAAATCTAACATAGATACAATCAAGAAATCTAACATAGATACAATCAAGAAATCTAACATAGATACAATCAAGAAATCTAACATAGATACAATCAAGAAATCTAACATAGATACAATCAAGAAATCTAACATAGATACAATCAAGAAATCTAACATAGATACAATCAAGAAATCTAACATAGATACAATCAAGAAATCTAACATAGATACAATCAAGAAATCTAACATAGATACAATCAAGAAATCTAACATAGATACAATCAAGAAATCTAACATAGATACAATCAAGAAATCTAACATAGATACAATCAAGAAATCTAACATAGATACAATCAAGAAATCTAACATAGATACAATCAAGAAAAATCATATCGGAGTAGAAATAGCAGCAATGTGAAAATACAAGAATGTCACCATGAACATGAAAAGAGCGTTGTACAGCGCAATCTTTCTTTCTAAGATATGATATCAATGCCAAACCTGGGGCTACTGACATCACACGATAGAAGAAAACCAGTCACGACAGAGATAACATGTCTACGCTGAATGCTGTATCAAGAAGAGGTACTGGAGAGAGAAGGTGAGAGAGAGCGTGGGAGAGAGCGTGGGAGAGAGAATGAGAGGAAGAGAGAGAGAACGTGGGGAGAGAGCGAGATAGAGATCGAGCGTGGAGAGAGAGTGAGAAAGAGAAAGAGAGAGAGAACGTGGGAGAGAGAGAGAGAGCGAGCGTGGGAGAGAGTGGGAGAAAGAGAGAGAGAGATAGATCAGTCCTGGAACTAAACTAGTTTGAAGAAAGATGAGAAGTGCAGAAAAGTGATACGAGGGAGATGTACTTGGCAGTCTTATAGTAGGCCTACTGATCACAACAAAACGCTTTCTAAATACACAACAAAGGTAAACATAATAGTACAGCACAGTTAGATGTTGTTGTAACACAGCACAGTTAGATGTTGTAACACAGCACAGTTAGATGTTGTTGTAACACAGCACAGTTAGATGTTGTAACACATCACAGTTAGATGTTGTAACACAGCACAATTAGATGTTGTAACACAGCACAGTTAGATGTTGTAACACAGCACAGTTAGATGTTGTAACACAGTATCACAGCAGTTAGATGTTGTAAAATATCACATTTAGATGTTGTAACACATCACAATTAGATGTTGTAAGATATCACAGTTAACCACATAATGACACAATACAAACACATCATATTTAAGATAACCATATATAAATAAAGAAAGGATATGGCCAAGTAATACATCTTAAACACCAGAACCGTATAAGGTTTGTCTGAGTGAAGAAATAAAATGTTTTAGGTACGAATCCTGGAAATAACAGCTCTTCCTCGGAATCAGCTTCACCTGGTTGCTGTTGCTGTGTCTCGCAATCATCCTGCTGCTGCTGCCGGTCAGCATCACCTTCAGGGAGTGCTGCCTGCTGGACACGATCACTACCAACAGAAACGTTTACTTCTATCTTGTCTGCCCGCTTGTTGGGTTGACCACAATCGGTTGTTGATGTTTGTCGTTTTGTTGAATCTTCCAAGTTAAAATCAGTGACATCTTCTTGATGAAACTGACCTCGATTAGTGTCAGGCAAATTATGGTCCGTGTTTAGAATACCAGAACGGCAACTTTTATCAACAATATCATCAGACATGTCAGTGACTTCTAGAATAACCGGTACTGGTATATATCCACCAGTTCCTCCACTAGATTCTTCAGCCATTGTATAATGTGGTTTATTTGTTTTAGTACGCAGTTTGCATGATAGCTTTAATATGTTTCCATGGTAACACTACAGTCCAGGTGAAAAACCTAAATTTGAAATATAGAGCGGACAAAATGTAATACAAAATAATTTAAGAGGAACAGCACAAGTGACATTTTGAACTCAATATATGTTCATTTTTTGTGAACAGCACAAGTGACATTTTGAACTCAATATATGTTCATTTTTTGTCACACTGAACATCAGAATACGACAAATAAGTTGCAATTAAATTTTAATATCGTCACACAGAATATAACAGTCAATATCGTCACAGAGAATATAACAGACAATATCGTCACACAGAATATAACAGACAATATCGTCACACAGAATATAACAGTCAATATCGTCACAGAGAATATAACAGACAATATCGTCACACAGAATATAACAGACAATATGAGCAATATCGTCACAGAATATAACAGACAATATGAACAATATCGTCACACAGAATATAACAGTCAATATCGTCACACAGAATATAACAGTCAATATGAACAATATCGTCACACAGAATATAACAGTCAATATCGTCACACAGAATATAGCAGTCAATATCGTCACACAGAATATAACAGTCAATATCGTCACACAGAATATAACAGACAATGGCGTCACACAGAATATAACAGACAATATGAACAATATCGTCACACAGAATATAACAGACAATATGAACAATATCGTCACACAGAATATAACAGACAATATCGTCACACAGAATATAACAGACAATATGAACAATATCGTCACACAGAATATGATAGACAATATCGTCACACAGAATATAACAGACAATATCGTCACACAGAATATAACAGACAATATCGTCACACAGAATATAACAGACAATATCGTCACACAGAACATAACAATTAATATAACCTAACACTTAGTGTTTTAAGTTTTGCAAACATTCTAACGCACTGAAAATCTACAGAATAAATATTTGAATTCACTGAAAATCTACAGAATAAATATTTGAATTCACTGAAAATCTACAGAATAAATATTTGAATTCACTGAAAATCTACAGAATAAATATTTGAATTCACTGAAAATCTACAGAATAAATATTTGAATTCACTGAAAATCTACAGAATAAATATTTGAATTCACTGAAAATCTACAGAATAAATATTTGAATTCACTGAAAATCTACAGAATAAATATTTGAATTCACTGAAAATCTACAGAATGAATTCCACCAATTTTCAAGCATCAGCCATGAAATGCTCGTTAAACATTACAACACACATCGCATTTGAGAAAATAATCACAGATTTGAACCGATAGATTCCAGTGAATGAAGGAAGGAGTTACCGATGTCCACCATGTTGTTTCATGTAAATCGTGCTATCTAGAATAAGAGATAATCTAGCAGTGACGTCAGTGTACGTGGTACAAGCTGGTGTCCGTGTCGTATCACACCTTGACGATATCTACCTGTCCGTAATGAGTAACCAAGATTGGTAGTCTAGTTTGATTTATATTGACATCTACTTGCTTGTGGTCATCTCCTGAATAGAGTAGTTTCTGCCAGAGATAGACACTGTTTGTGATGTCAGTTTGATTTACCAGTTTTTGTTGGTCTAATTTGCTGTCCGTTAGTTTGCTAGTTGCAATCGTTGTGGTGAACAAATATCCACTGGGTATTCACCTAGGCAAAGTTTCATTTCATCTGGTCCAGGCCTCGCTGACTGCACGGCCCAGGGTGGCCTACGTCTTCTCGCAAACTGCGCGCGTGCTCAAAACGTCTGTGTGAGAGTGTTAGCTCGCGATTTCCACAAGCGGAGTTGAGAGGAGGGTGTGGAGGTATGAATGGGTGGAAATGAGGAGTGGATAGAATAAATGACATAGTCCAAGAATGACAATGCAGTATCAGTTCTAACATCTTGAGGAGGAGTTGAGGGTGTGGACATGACCCGATCTTAAAGACCTGACGATAGTATCTGACTTACACAAGATGTTGTCGATATTAAAGGATGAACTTGTGTCTATGTGCTCCATGTGTACATCCATCTACGTTATTGAAACAGAGAGATTCTTGTACAACTGTGTAGCTAGGCCGTCGTGGTAGGAGTGGTGGAGAATATGTGTGCGGGCTGTCAGGAAAATAAAAATGGATCGATATCTGATGTGCTGGTCGATGTTTTCATTTGAAACACTTTTGTTGCTGGCACTCTAAGAACTGATGACGTCGCAACTTTTGCAACTGACGACCAATACTTATCTGAGTTTGACCTTATGTTATTGTTTTAGTTATGTTACTGTATGATGTTATGTTACTGTATGACGTTATGTTACTGTATGATTTTATGTTACTATTTGACGTTATGTTACTGTTGACATTATGTTACTGTTTGACCTTATGTTACTGTATGATGTTATGTTACTGTATGATGTTATGTTACTGTTTGACGTTATGTTACTGTATAATGTTATGTTACTGTATGATGTTATGTTACTGTTTGACGTTATGTTACTGTATGACGTTATGTTACTGTTTGATGTTATGTTACTGTATGACGTTATGTTACTGTATGATTTTATGTTACTGTACGATGTTATGTTACTGTACGATGTTATGTTACTGTATGATGTTATGTTACTGTATGACGTTATGTTACTGTTTGACGTTATGTTACTGTATGATGTTATGTTACTGTATGATGTTATGTTACTGTATGATGTTATGTTACTGTACGATGTTATGTTACTGTACGATGTTATGTTACTGTATGATTTTATGTTACTGTATGATGTTATGTTACTGTATGATGTTATGTTACTGTATGATGTTATGTTACTGTATGATGTTATGTTACTGTATGATGTTATGTTACTGTATGATGTTATGTTACTGTTTGATGTTATGTTACTGTTTGACGTTATGTTACTGTATGATGTTATGTTACTGTATGATGTTATGTTACTGTATGATGTTATGTTACTGTTTGACGTTATGTTACTGTTTGACGTTATGTTACTGTATGATGTTATGTTACTGTATGATGTTATGTTACTGTTTGACGTTATGTTACTGTTTGATGTTATGTTACTGTACGATGTTATGTTACTGTATGATGTTATGTTACTGTATGATGTTATTATGTTATGTATGTTATTGATTATGTTACTGTATGATGTTATGTTACTGTACGATGTTATGTTACTGTTTGATGTTATGTTACTGTTTGACGTTATGTTACTGTATGATGTTATGTTACTGTTTGACGTTATGTTACTGTTTGATGTTATGTTACTGTATGACGTTATGTTACTGTATGATTTTATGTTACTGTACGATGTTATGTTACTGTACGATGTTATGTTACTGTACGATGTTATGTTACTGTACGATGTTATGTTACTGTACGATGTTATGTTACTGTAAGATGTTATGTTACTGTATGATGTTATGTTACTGTATGATGTTATGTTACTGTATGATGTTATGTTACTGTATGATGTTATGTTACTGTATGATGTTATGTTACTGTACGATGTTATGTTACTGTATGATGTTATGTTACTGTTTGACGTTATGTTACTGTATGATGTTATGTTACTGTATGATGTTATGTTACTGTATGATGTTATGTTACTGTATGATGTTATGTTACTGTATGATGTTATGTTACTGTATGACGTTATGTTACTGTTTGGCATTTTGTTATTATCTCTAGCTGACTGGTATTGGGTATTTGTAGTTGTTAGTGTTGTCTAATGTTAAGTGTGGACTTACTTGATCAGTTTAGTTGGAGTTCAATAACGTCATGTTGTAACATATATGTAACAGATGAGTAACGTCATGTTGTAACATGTATGTAAACAGATGAGTGACGTCATGTTGTAACATGTATGTAAACAGATGAGTGACGTCATGTTGTAACATATATGTAAACAGATGAGTGACGTCATGTTGTAACATATATGTAAACAGATGAGTGACGTCATGTTGTAACATATATGTAAACAGATGAGTGACGTCATGTTGTAACATATATGTAAACAGATGAGTGACGTCATGTTGTAACATGTATGTAAACAGATGAGTGACGTCATGTTGTAACATATATGTAAACAGATGAGTGACGTCATGTTGTAACATATATGTAAACAGATGAGTGACGTCATGTTGTAACATATATGTAAACAGATGAGTGACGTCATGTTGTAACATATATGTAAACAGATGAGTGACGTCATGTTGTATATCATCTAACAAATTTAGCTGTAACATTTGTTGCAATCTTTTAAATTATTCAGAACTTAAACAGAAATGTAAGTGCGATTCTCATAATTGAAGTAATAATATTTGTGAAATCTTGCATGGTTTCATTAGACAGCTCACTTTAGAATGTTGGTCAGAGAGCCTTGCATGGTTTTTCATTGAATAGCTGACTTTAGAATGTTGGTCAGAAGCCTTGTATAGTTTCATTAACTAGTTACTTGAACTTGTCAACTCATGTTTCATTACTAGTGACTTCTAGAATGTTGTTCAGAATTCATGCATAATAGATTGAATAATTTGTCAGAGAAATCTTGCATGGTTTCATTAGACTAGCTGACTTTAGAATGTTGGTCAGAGAAACCTTGCATGGTTTCATTAGACTAGCTGACTTTAGAATGTTGGTCAGAGAAACCTTGCATCGTTTCATTAGACTAGTTGACTATAGAACGTTGGTCACTCATACACTACTAGTGTTCTAGAATGTTGTTCAGTAATTATGCAATCAATGATGTTAACTAATATATGGATAAGTTGTGGACATGCTCGAGACATGGGACGGTTGGCCTGGCATTATCAATACAATACCGCTCAAGTCGTAGTAAGGCTTGCCTCTATGGCAAGAAACACTATGATGGTGAAAGCAAATCGTCGCGAAAAAATAATTCTACGTCTGAATTCGTAACACGGTGATAGAACTCGGCGCTAGTGATCACCTGTCATGTAACACGGGGATAGAACTCGGTGCTAGTGATCACCTGTCATGTAACACGGTGATAGAACTCTTCACTAGTGATCACCTGTCATGTAATACAGTGATAGAACTCTTCGCTAGTGATCACCTGTCATGTAACACGGTGATAGAACTCGGTGCTAGTGATCACCTGTCATGTAACACGGTGATAGAACTCGGTGCTAATGATCACCTGTCATGTAACACGGTGATAGAACTCGTGCTAGTGATCACCTGTCATGTAACACGTGATAGAACTCGTGCTAGTGATCACCTGTCATTACACGGTGATAGAACTCGGTGCTAGTGATCAACTGTCATGGAAACTCGTGGTTCAGATTTACTTGAGTGAAAAATTCTTGGTATGTACACGGTATGCACACGGTATGTACACGGTATGTACAAGGTATGTACAAGGTATGCACACGGTATATACGGGTATGTACACGTATGTACACGGTATGTACAAGGTATGTACACGGTATGTACACGGTATGTACACGGTATGTACAAGGTATGTACACGGTATGCACACGTATGTACAGGTATGTACACAGTATGCACACGGTATGTACACGGTATGTACACGGTATGTACACGTATGTACAAGGTATGTACACGTATGCACACGGTATATACACGGTATGTACACGTATGTACACGTATGTACAAGGTATGTACACGGTACGTGGTTAAACTACAGGAGACCCTGATCCTTTACTTGGGGGATCTAAATTACCAGTACTTCTACAGTCGAAGTAAGGTTAGCCTAAATGTCAAGGGACGCCTGTGATAAGAAAAGCAAGCATTCACACAATAACTCAGTCAGATGCTCCATATTAGGCACCACGGCTACGTCTGAATTCAGAGCGGGCGAACGAAAAACAAATCATCACAGTTTACTGCACATACGCCACGACGGCGAACTTATTAATGCACTTGCTTCCTACGTGAGAGGTACACGGATCAAAACTCACAGTTTTAGTGCCATTTTGTCTAGCTGTACAGGTTGACAAGTTTTGTGTAGCTGTACAGCTCTCAGGTTGACAAGTTGGGTAGCAAAGAAACACTGTGGAAGTGATGATGCTCGTCCAATACGGGTGATGACAACCACCATTTTTCATCCAAGGGAATGTAGTTGCGTTATGTTTGTCTGTGTGTACGTAGATGACTAGTGAGCCCGATGCAGGCTTGAAATGTTCTTGTACAGTGTGGGCAAGGTATACTTGCACTTGTGCGAAGTTTTACTGCCTTTCTATTTTAACGTTTTTGTTCCATCCGTGCAGTTGTACTTGCCTCGCAGGCCGAGGAACCCTGAGCAAGATTCTCCCAGTTGTTGACATCTATGCCAAAGGAAGTAAAAGAGGAAGCTGACGCAATGTTGATGAGATTTTATGATGACATCTATTGTGTGAGGTTTGTCACAGAGCAAACATATGAGCCTAATACCTTGTCACAGAGCAAACATATGAGCCTAATACCTTGTCACAGAGCAAACATATAAGACTAATACCTTGTCACAGAGCAAACATATAAGACTAATATCATGTCACAGAGCAAACATATGAGCCTAATACCTTGTCACAGAGCAAACATATAAGACTAATATCATGTCACAGAGCAAACATATGAGCCTAATACCTTGTCACAGAGCAAACATATGAGCCTAATACATTGTCACAGAGCAAACATATAAGACTAATATCATGTCACAGAGCAAACATATAAGACTAATATCATGTCACAGAGCAAACATATAAGACTAATATCATGTCACAGAGCAAACATATGAGCCTAATACCTTGTCACAGAGCAAACATATAAGACTAATACCTTATTTCTTAGCATAGCAGACATATATAACTAAAACCGGTTTATCCCTTGACTTGGCTATTACTATCAGATGTGATGTACTATATTTAGATATCATGGAATAAAGTTTCAGATATTTGAAGTGTTATCAATCATATCATATTATTTATTAGATAACTAATATTCTGATGTTGCTTTCATTAGTTAATTATTGATCCTCTATATACTTCTTGCAGAAACTGATCAATTATCTGAATTATTTCTTGCAATCATTTCTTCTTGATATGCACATTAGATGTCATTAGATGTCATTCGGTGTCATTATGTGGCATTAGATGTCATTAGATGTCATTAATATGTCATTATGTGGCATTGCATGTCATTAGATGTCAGTGTGCGGCATTATGTGGCATTAGATGTCATTAGATGTATTATTCATTATATATTATATGTCATTATATGTCATTAATATGATGAAGCTAGTCCTTCTTCTTCTTCTTCTTCAATGACGCTTGAGCTTCTGTACTTTGGTTCAATCCATGCTACATAGCATTAATGTGTTGAGTTGTCTGTGAACCAGAGATAAAACTGCTAGCATTAATGTGTTGAGTTGTCTGTGAACCAGAGATAAAACTGCTAGCATTAATGTGTTGAGTTGTCTGTGAACCAGAGATGAAACTCTGCTAGCATTAATGTGTTGAGTTGTCTGTGAACCAGAGATAAAACTGCTAGCATTAATGTGTTGAGTTGTCTGTGAACCAGAGATGAAACCCGCTAGCATTAATGTGTTGAGTTGTCTGTTAACCAGAGATAAAACTGCTAGCATTAATGTGTTGAGTTGTCTGTGAACCAGAGATAAAACTGCTAGCATTAATGTGTTGAGTTGTCTGTGAACCAGAGATAAAACTGCTAGCATTAATGTGTTGAGTTGTCTGTGAACCAGAGATAAAACTGCTAGCATTAATGTGTTGAGTTGTCTGTGAACCAGAGATAAACCTGCTAGCATTAATGTGTTGAGTTGTCTGTGAACCAGAGATGAAACTCTGCTAGCATTAATGTGTTGAGTTGTCTGTGAACCAGACATGAAACTCTGCTAGCATTAATGTGTTGAGTTGTCTGTGAACCAGAGATGAAACTCTGCTAGCATTAATGTGTTGAGTTGTCTGTGAACCAGACATGAAACTCTGCTAGCATCACAAGAAGAAGAAGAAGAAGAAGAGGATCTGTTCTGTTTAATGATACAGCATCAAAGGTAGGGTTCACTGTGCTGATCTACCGCCACCGCATTTCTTGCTGGGCCTACCAGGTTCTAGTATATTCTAGGCAAGTGATCAAATATGTCAAAGCAAAGGTTATCATCACGTTCTCAGTAGCAGCGTCTTTAGAATAAGTGTGAATCGTTAGAGAGATGCAAATTTGAGTTCTCTTTCCTCTTGTTTGTTCAGTAGCAATCTGGAATATTCCCAAGCAGACAGGGTGGGTGTCTGCATATCCCCTCCAGTAAAACACAGATTTCTACATATGGGACACTGCTTACGTTTTACTAATAGAAAACTCTACTTTCAAGTATCACATCTATTTAGTTATACTATAGAGAATTGTGAGATATTTGACTAGTCTACACAGAATCTCTCTGTGGAATATTCTGAGATGCTATGGAATACCAGACAAAATAATAAACATTATAAAGACCCTCTATGATGGTTCACAGTGTGCAGTTCGCACTGATGGTGGATACAGCGACTGGTTTATGGTTGAAACCGGAGTAAAGAAAGGCTGTATTCTATCTCCGCTATTGTTTGGAATGGCCATTGACTGGGTGATGCGAAAATGTTGCAAGGGCGAAACTGGTATCGATTGGGTAGAAAATAGTCAACTAGAAGATTTGGATTTTGCAGATGATATTGCCTTGTTAAGTAGAAACAACCAAGATATGCAAAGAAAAACAGACAACTTGTCATCTATAGCATCAAAAGTTGGACTGCAGATAAGCTATGAAAAACAAATATAATGAAGACACCTATGGCAAGTAATGCATATATCACACTGGAATCTAAAATGATAAAAATAACAGAGCAGTTCACCTATTTGGGTAGCAATTTTGATTGCACAGGAAATGTTAAAAAGAAATTATGATACGAATTAGCAAAGCAACATCAGCTTTTAAAAGTCTAAATAAAATATGGAACTGCAAGTTATATAGTATTAAAACTAAATTACGAATTTTCAATTCAAATGTTGTATCAATCCTAACATATGCCAGCTAGAGTTGGAAAATGACTAAAGATATAGAAAGCAAGTTGAATGCATTTGAAAATAGATGTCTGCGAAAAATAATGAATATAAAATGGAACGAATTCAGGAGAAGTGATGAAATCAAAGAAATGTCTGGTCAACCACTAGTGACAACTGTTATAAGAAAGAGAATGGAGATATGTTGGGCACACCTTGAGGAGAAATGATCAAAGAATATCAAAGCAGGCATTGAAGTGGGATGCAAAGGGTTCAAGAAAGAGAGTCGACCTAAGGAGACCCTGAAACGAACTTTGCTGAGAGAGGCAAGAAATATCGGTCTCAGTTCCATGGAGGAGATTGAGACAGTTGCCCAGGATAGAGCGGTATGGAGAAATTACTTGCAGGCCCTATGTAACGATAACGGTACGAGAGGATTTATTATTATTTATATTATGTGAGACTGCAGGAATCAAAGTATATCGCTACTAGTGACGTCATCAATGGTGTGCATCAGCCTGACTGGAATATCGCTATGTGACGTCATAATAGTGCATCACCTACTAACGTTATGACGTGACGTCATCAATAGGTGTGCATCAGCCTGACTGAAACTGACATATCGCTACTAGTGACGTCATCAATAGGTGTGCATCAGACTGACTGAAACTGATAAAGTCGTTATTGACAGATAGAAACACAAAGACAACACACAAATAGTCGCACACACATTTCTTACATACAAACACTGATATATTAACACAAATAGTTACATACAAACTCAAACCGTTTGTATACAAACACAACAAACTAATAGAGAATACACAAACACTCACATACAAACATTGACAGAAAACACTACAGCTAACAAACACTGACATACAAACACTACAGCTCGCTCGCTCACAAACACACACACACACACTCACACACAACCACTCAAACACAAAATCTAAGAAAGCTGATCTCATGAAATGTTGTTGCAGTTAGAAATATTTGTGAAAATGTCAAAGTAATTTGTTTGCCAGTCTCTCTTTCTCTCTCAGTTGAAGTTCATCAATAAAATACTCACGTAGAATACGGCCAAATACAATACCTGTCAGGTGTGTCGGTATCTGTTTGTTGTTCTAGAGTAGTCAGACATACAGACACAGACACACACACACAGACACACAGACACACGTAGACACACACACAGACACACAGACAGACAGACACACACAGACACACACACACATACACACAGACACACACAGACACACACACAGACACACACACACAGACACACACAGACACACATAGACACACAGACACACACACAGACACACACACAGACACACACACAGACACACACACAGACACACATAGACACACACACAGACACACACACATACACACACACAGACACACAGACACACACACACATACACACACATAAACACACAGAGACACACACAAACAGACACACACATAAACACACAGAGACACATACAGACAGACACACACAGACACACCCACACACACAGACAGACACACACACAGATACACACAAGACACAGACAAAGACTTGCAGCCTCAGGTAGATACCACCAATACTTCCAGCCTCAGGTAGGTACCACCAAGCCTAAGATAGGTACCACCAAGACTTGCAGCCTAAGATAGGTACCACCAAGACTCGCAGCCTAAGTTAGGTACCAACAATTCTTGCAGCCTAAGATAGATACCAAGGATACTTGCAGCCTAAGTTAGGTACCAACAATTATTGCAGCCTAAGATAGATACCAAGGATACTTCAGCCTAAGTTAGAGTACCAACAATTCTTAGCAGCCTAAGATAGATACCAAGGATACTTAGCAGCCAAGTTAGTACCACACACATTCGCACCTAAGATAGATACCAAGAATACGCACCCAAGAAGACCAAGAACTACAGCAGCACAACAGATAGATACACACACGAAACTCACACACAGATAGAAACCAAGAAACTTGCAGCCTAAAGATAGATACCAAATACTTCAGCCTAGATAGAGTACACCAACGACCTAAGATAGATACCAAAATACTTGCAGCCTAAGATAGGTACCAAAGGATCTTGCAGCCTAAGTAGGTACCAAATTCTTGCAGCCTAAGATAGTACCAAGGATACTTGCAGACTAAGTTAGGTACCACAATACTTGCAGCCTAAGATAGGTACCAAGAATACTTGCAGCCTAAGAAAGGTACCAAGAATACTTGCAGTCTAAGATAGATACCAAGAATACTTGCAGCCTAAGATAGATACCAGAATACTTGCACCTAAGATAGGTACCAAGGATACTTGCAGCCTAAGATAGATACCAAGGATACTTGCAGCCTAAGATAGATACCAAGAATACTTGCAGCTAAGATAGGTACCAGAATACTTGCAGCCTAAGATAGGTACCAAGAATACTTGCAGCCTAAGAAAGGTACCAAGAATACTTGCAGCCTAAGATAGATACCAAGAATACTTGCAGCCTAAGATAGGTACCAGCAATTCTTGCAACCTAAGATAGGTACCAAGAATACTTGCAGCCTAAGATAGTACCAAGGATACTTGCAGCCTAAGATAGTACCAGAATACTTGCAGCCTAAGATAGGTACCAAGAAATACTTGCAGCCTAGAAGATAGTGCACCTAAGAGATACTGCAGCACCTAAGATAGATACCAAGAATACTTGCAGCCTAAGATAGATACCAAGAATACTTGCAGCCTAAGATAGGTACCAAGAATACTTGCAGCCTAAGATAGGTACCAAGGATACTTGCAGCCTAAGATAGGTACCAAGGATACTTGCAGCCTAAGATAGGTACCATCAAGACTTGCAACCTAAGAAGATGATGCTATCAAGTACATTCAGAAGAGAGAGACAGAGAAGAGAGACAGAGATGGAGAGAGGCAGAAGAGAGAAGAGAAGAGAGAAGAGCAGAGAAGAGAGAAGAGAGAGATGACAAGAGACAGATACTAATGAAAAAAGAATTGTGAGATTTAAGAAGAGATAACTAAATGTAATATGAAGTTAACAGTCAATATTGTTGAACAATTTAGATACTATGCATTATATCAAACTATCTATTTCGTTTGTATATATCTAACAGTACTATACTTATATGCTATACTTTAAACAATTTATTATCTATCTTTACTTATCTATACTTATCTATCTTATCTATTATCTTATCTATACTTATCTATCTTTACTTATCTATACTTTTATCTATACTTATCTATCTTTACTTATCTATCTTTCTATACTTACTTATCTATCTTTACTTATCTATCTATCTATACTTTCTTATCTATACTATACTTATCTATACTTATCTATACTTATCTATACTTATGTTATAGGCAGGTTTAGTTGAAGCAGTATACTCTTATAGTGACTATAGAATTATACTTTACATTATTGATAGACAGATACTTACAATTATATGAAGTTCATTGTGAGTTTGTTGGAAGCAAGAATCAGAATGCTATGTGAAGTTCATTGTGCAGGTTTCGTTGGAAGGCAAAGATACTAGCAATGCTATGAAGATCATAGTGAGGTTGTAGGAAGACAAAGATACTAGCAATGCTATATGAAGTTCATTGTGCAGGTTTGTTGGAAGGCAAAGATACTAGCAATGCTATATGAAGTTCATTGTGCAGGTAGAAAATGCAGTGAATGGAGGAGCAGGAGTGTACATAGAATACCCAAACAACGCTAGAGATGTGATTAAAGTACCAGCGGGAATTCTGTCACAACTAGATGCAGAAATTCAGGCAATGCAAGGTGACAACTGAAAACTGTTGAATGCAGACCCGATCCTCACCTGTTGTGTGACTGATGCCAAAATCAGCACTCCAAGCACTTCAGTCCAGAAAATTGCCAGATCTACAGACCCTACTGTCTAAATTGTCCAAGCATCAGGGTCGTCTTGCAGTGATACCACTCTCACTGTGGAATACCAGGAATGAAACAGCAGACCGATTGGCCAGGAAGGTGCTGCGGAGACACCGGATGTCCAGTTACCACCACCAAAGAAAGGATGATTAAATCAATGGAAAGCCAAAATACCAGCAC
Source organism: Arion vulgaris (assembly GCA_020796225.1). Taxonomy (NCBI): domain Eukaryota; kingdom Metazoa; phylum Mollusca; class Gastropoda; order Stylommatophora; family Arionidae; genus Arion; species Arion vulgaris. The sequence continues at coordinate 79,748,423 of CM036757.1, read as the reverse complement.
AGACGATTACTTAGAGAGCAGATTGGAAGCAAGTTGTCATTCTGCGCCTAGAAGCAGGACACAATCGCGAGCCACATGTATACAAAATTCAAGATTAGCAATTCAGCCATGTGTACATGTGGACAGGCAACTAGACTCAGACACATACTCAAGACTGCCACCAATATGCATTAAACTAGCAAACTCTGCTACAGAACAAGCAACTCGAATACTCAGACACTCTGTAGAGCTCAAAAGACAGTGAAGTTCATCTAAGAACAACATTGAATATACTAGACATATTTCAGCGAACGAAAAGAGAGGAGGAATTGTGCAGGATTGTGGAAGACAAAGATACTAGCAATGCTATATGAAGTTCATTGTGCAGGTTTGTTGGAAGGCAAAGATACTAGCAATTCTATATGAAGTTCATTGTGCAGGTTTGTGGAAGGTAAAGATACTAACAATGCTATATGAAGTTCATTGTGCAGGTTTGTTGGAAGGCAAAGATACTACAATGCTATATGAGTTCATTGTGCAAGTTTGTTGGAAGGCAAAGATACTAGCAATGCTATATGAAGTTCATTGTGCAGGTTTGTTGGAAGGCAAAGATACTAGCAATGCTATATGAAGTTCATTGTGCAGGTTTGTGGAAGGCAAAGATACTAGCAATGCTATATGAAGTTCATTGTGCAGGTTTGTGGAAGCAAGATACTAGCAATGCTATATGAAGTTCATTGTGCAGGTTTGTGGAAGGCAAAGATACTAGCAATGCTATATGAAGTTCATTGTGCAGGTTTGTGGAAGACAAAGATACTAGCAATGCTATATGAAGTTCATTGTGCAGGTTTGTGAAGAAAAGATACTAGCAATGCTATATGAAGTTAATTGTGCAGGTTTGTGGAAGACAAAGATACTAGCAATGCTAATGAAGTTCATTGTGCAGGTTTGTGGAGAAAGATACTAGCAATGCTATATGAAGTTCATTGTGCAGGTTTGTGGAAGGCAAAGATACTAGCAATGCTATATGAAGTTCATTGTGCAGGTTTGTTGGAAGGCAAAGATACTAGCAATGCTATATGAAGTTCATTGTGCAGGTTTGTTGGAAGGCAAAGATACTAGCAATGCTATATGAAGTTCATTGTGCAGGTTTGTTGGAAGGCAAAGATACTAGCAATGCTATATGAAGTTCATTGTGCAGGTTTGTGGAAGGTAAAGATACTAGCAATGCTATATGAAGTTCATTGTGCAGGTTTGTGGAAGGCAAAGATACTAGCAATGCTATATGAAGTTCATTGTGCAGGTTTGTTGGAAGGCAAAGATACTAGCAATGCTATATGAAGTTCATTGTGCAGGTTTGTTGGAAGGCAAAGATACTAGCAATGCTATATGAAGTTCATTGTGCAGGTTTGTGGAAGGCAAAGATACTAGCAATGCTATATGAAGTTCATTGTGCAGGTTTGTGGAAGACAAAGATACTAGCAATGCTATATGAAGTTCATTGTGCAGGTTTGTTGGAAGCAAAGATACTAGCAATGCTATATGAGTTCATTGTGCAGGTTTGTGAAAGCAAAGATACTAGCAATGCTATATGAAGTTCATTGTGCAGGTTTGTGGAAGAAAAAGATACTAGCAATGCTATATGAAGTTAATTGTGCAGGTTTGTGGGAGGTAAAGATACTAGCAATGCTATATGAAGTTCATTGTGCAGGTTTGTTGGAAGGCAAAGATACTAGCAATGCTATATGAAGTTCATTGTGCAGGTTTGTTGGAAGGCAAAGATACTAGCAATGCTATATGAAGTTCATTGTGCAGGTTTGTGGAAGGCAAAGATACTAGCAATGCTATATGAAGTTCATTGTGCAGGTTTGTTGGAAGGCAAAGATACTAGCAATGCTATATGAAGTTCATTGTGCAGGTTTGTGGAAGGCAAAGATACTAGCAATGCTATATGAAGTTCATTGTGCAGGTTTGTTGGAAGGCAAAGATACTAGCAATGCTATATGAAGTTAATTGTGCAGGTTTGTGGAAGACAAAGATACTAGCAATGCTATATGAAGTTCATTGTGCAGGTTTGTGGAAGACAAAGATACTAGCAATGCTATATGAAGTTCATTGTGCAGGTTTGTTGGAAGGCAAAGATACTAGCAATGCTATATGAAGTTCATTGTGCAAGTTTGTTGGAAGGCAAAGATACTAGCAATGCTATATGAAGTTCATTGTGCAAGTTTGTTGGAAGGCAAAGACACTAGCAATGCTATATGAAGTTCATTGTGCAGGTTTGTTGGAAGGCAAAGATACTAGCAATGCTATATGAAGTTCATTGTGCAGGTTTGTTGGAAGGCAAAGATACTAGCAATGCTATATGAAGTTAATTGTGCAGGTTTGTGGAAGACAAAGATACTAGCAATGCTATATGAAGTTCATTGTGCAGGTTTGTTGGAAGGCAAAGATACTAGCAATGCTATATGAAGTTCATTGTGCAGGTTTGTTGGAAGGCAAAGATACTAGCAATGCTATATGAAGTTCATGGTGCAGGTTTGTGGAAGGCAAAGATACTAGCAATGCTATATGAAGTTCATTGTGCAGGTTTGTGGAAGGCAAAGATACTAGCAATGCTATATGAAGTTCATTGTGCAGGTTTGTGAAACACAAAGATACTAGCAATGCTATATGAAGTTCATGGTGCAGGTTTGTGGAAGGCAAAGATACTAGCAATGCTATATGAAGTTCATTGTGCAGATTTTGGAAGACAAAGATACTAGCAATGTATATGAAGATCATAGTGGCTGATGATACAAATAAGAAGAGAAATTTGAGATATTTTGGACATATAAAAAGACATGAAGGGCTGGAGAAGACCATCATGGAAGGAGGCATACCGGCAAAGAGAAGAAGAGGAAGACCACGGAGAAGATGGATTCAGGATGTAACTGATGGTTTCAACATGACGGTTGCAGAGGCAGGACATCTGGCCTATGAGAGAGAGAAATTACGGAGGACTGTTGGGGGAGGGAACAAAGTTCTGCTCAGGAAAAGCTATTTGATGATGAGACAGGCACTATTTAAGTTAGTTCAGACAGACAGTACTTGTTAAACTCCAGACAGACAGACAGACAGTACTGGTTAAACTCCAGACAGACAGACAGTACTTGTTAAACTCCAGACAGACAGACCGACAGACAGTACTTGTTAAACTCCAGACAGACAGACAGTACTTGTTAAACTCCAAACAGACAGACAGACAGACAGTACTTGTTAAACTCCAGACATAGAGTACTTGTTAAACTCCAGACAGACCGACAGACAGTACTTGTTAAACTCCAGACAGACAGACAGTACTTGTTAAACTCCAGACAGACAGACCGACAGACAGTACTTGTTAAACTCCAGACAGACATATAGACAGTACTTGTTAAACTCCAGACAGACAGACAGACAGTACTTGTTAAACTCCAGACAGACAGATAGACAGTACTTGTTAAACTCCAGACTGACAGTAACAATCATTCGAATTTTCTTCTTAAATCTAGAAAGTTCAGTCTCGAAATGTCTGACCAGTGCGTGTGTCCACTTGAATTATGACACGAAAATGTCAGTGAGAAGAGAAGTCAGATGTACATGACTGTTAAAAAATTAGGTTATGATTGTTTAGGAGTAAGGTACACGACTGTGAGCGTGATGTGTATGACTGTGAGCGTGATGTGTATGACTGTGAACGAGATATGTATGTCTGTGAACGAGATGTGTATGAACTGTGAACGAGATGTGTATGACTGTGAACGAGATGTGTATGACTGTGAACGAGATATGTATGACTGTGAACGAGATGTGTACGACTGTGAACGAGATATGTATAACTGTGAGCGTGATGTGTATGACGTGAACGAGATATGTATGACTGTGAACGAGATGTATGATGTGAATGAGATATGTATAACTGTGAACGAGATGTGCATGACTGTGAACGAGATATGTATGACTGTGAACGAAATGTGTATGACTGGGAACGAGATATGTATAACTGTGAACGAGATATGTATGACTGTGAACGAGATATGTATGACTGTGAACGAGATGTGTATAACTGTGAACGAGATGTGTATGACTGTGAACGAGATATGTATGTCTGTGAACGAGATATATGTCTAGAACGAGATGTGATGACTGTGAACGAGATGTGATACTGGAACGAGATGTGTATGACTGTAACGAGATGTGTATGACTGGAACGAGATATGTAATGACTGTGAACGAGATGTGTATGACGAACGAGATATGGTATGTGAACGAGATATGTATGACTGTGAACAGATGTGTATGACTAGAACGATATGTATAACTGTGAACGAGATGTACTGTAAACCAGATATGTAATGACTGAACAGATTGTATACTCGAACAGAATAGTATGACTCAGAACGAAGATGTATGTTAGAACCAGAATGATGACGTGAATAGATGTGTAAACTCCAGAACGAGATATGTGAATTGAACGAGATGTGTTAACTAAACGAGATGTATGACGTGACGATATAAACTGTGAACGAGTATGTATGACTCGAACGAGATGTATGACTGTGAAGAATATGTATGTCTGTAACGAGAGTATGTCTGTGAACGGATATGTATAACTGTGAACGAGATATGTATGACTGAACGAGTATGAAATGTCGTGAACGAGATAGTAGACTGTGAACGAGATATGTATGTCTGTGAACGAAATAGTATGTCTGTGAACGAATATGCATGACTGTGAACGAGATTTAGGTGTGAACGATATGTAGTTCGGAACAAGATATGTAAACTGTGAACGAGATATGTATGCTGTGAACGAGATGTGTATGTCTGTGAACGAGATTGTATGTCTGTGAACGAGATATGTATAACTGTGAACGAGATATGTATAACTGTGAACGAGATGTGTATGACTGTGAACGAGATATGTATGACTGAACGCGATGATGTATGACTGTGAACGAGATGTGTATGCTGAACGAGATATGTATGACTGTGAACGAATATGATGTGTGAACGAAATATGTATGCTGTGAACGAGATGTGTATGACTGTGAACGAGATTGTATGCTGTGAACGAGATATGTATAACTGTGAACGAGATATGTATAACTGTGAACGAGATGTGTATGACTGTGAACGAGATATGTATGACTGTGAACGGATATGTATAACTGTGAACGAGATATGTATACTGTGAACGAGATATGTATGACTGTGAACGGATATGTATCTGTGAACGAGATATGTATAACTGTGAACGAGATATGTATGTCTTTGAACGAGATATGTATGTCTGTGAACGAGATATGTATGACTGTGAACGAGATATGTATGACTGTGAACGAGATGTGTATGACTGTGAACGAGATATGTATGTCTGTGAACGAGATATGTATGACTGTGAACGAGATGTGTATGACTGTGAACGAGATATGTATAACTGTGAACGAGATATGTATGTCTGTGAACGAGATGTGTATGTCTGTGAACGAGATATGTATGTTTGTGAACGAGATATGTATGCCTGTGAAACGAGATGTGTATGACTGTGAACGAGATATGTATGACTGTGAACGAGATATGTATGTCTGTGAACGAGATGGTATGCTGTGAACGAGATATGTATGACTGTGAACGAGATATGTATGACTGTGAACGAGATGTGTATGACTGTGAACGAGATATGTATGTCTGTGAACGAGATATGTATGTCTGTGAGCGAGATATGTATGACTGTGAACGAGATTGTATGACTGTGAACGGATGTGTATGACTGTGAGCGTGATGTGTATGACTGAGACGTGATGTATGACTGTGAGTGTGATGTGTATGACTGTAAAGCTAACGAAATGTATGACTGTGAAATAGCACTAGTTTTCCATGCATGCCTAAACCTTCTCTCTTTTCTTTGATGATCTTTAGTCTCCTCCTCTGTTATTTCAGCAATATTTGTGTGTATCTCCTCTTCTGTTATTTCAGCAATATTTGTGTATCCCTCTCTTCTGTTATTTCAGCAAAATGTTGTGGTATCTCTCTGTTCTGTTATTTCAGCAAAATGTTGTGTGTATCTCTCTGTTCTGTTATTTCAGCAATATTTTGTGTGTACTCCCTTCTTCTTTATTTAGCAAAATGTTGTGTGTATCTCCCCTCTGTTCTGTTATTTCAGCAAAATGTTGTGTGTATCTCCCCTCTGTTCTGTTATTTCAGCAATATTTTGTGTGTATCTCCCCTCTGTTCTGTTATTTCAGCAATATTTTGTGTGTATCTCCCCTCTGTTCTGTTATTTCAGCAATATTTTGTGTGTATCTCCCCTCTGTTCTGTTATTTCCGCAATATTGTGTGTGTATCTCCCCTCTCTTCTGTTATTTCAGCAAAATGTTGTGTGTATCTCCTCTGTTCTGTTATTTCAGCAAAATTGTGTGTGTATTCTCCTCTGTTCTGTTATTTCAGCAATATTTTGTGTGTATCTCCCCTCTGTTCTGTTATTTCAGCAATATTTTGTGTATCTCCTCTCTTCTGTTATTTCAGCAATATTTGTGTGTATCTCCTCTTTCTATTATTTCAGCAATATTTTGTGTGTATCTCCCCTCTCTTCTGTTATTTCAGCAATATTTTGTGTGTATCTCCACCAAATCATGACTGTTAGCAACGGATACAGAACTAACCATATTATTCAATCGACCATGTCTACCTCCAGGCTGCTGCACCTTACACACACACACGCACACACACACACAGACACACACACGTGTACACAGTATCAACTGTTTCCACCAAGACATTTGCTAATAGCAACAAAAATCAGATTCTCTGCAATACTTGCTGGCTGCAGGCAATTATAAAAGACTTGTATCAGATCGAATATCAACGTCAAAGTACCCAATTATGACGCCATTTCCTGTCGAGTCTATTTGATTTGACAACTATTTTTATATCTATGGTATTCGTACTTACAATCCTGGCTGAGCTTGGACAGATTCGAACACGTAAAGGAAGCCTCCATTTTCAAACGTTGTAAATCCGGTTACCTGACAGAATCGATACACACATTGCAGAGCAAATCTTGGACAGAATCGATACTTACTTTGCAGAACAAATCCTGGGACCAGACTTAGTTCCGTCATTTTCACTTTCCTATTTTAGAGTGCACCCATCTATTTCTGGTTTGTAATACCCATCTACACACACACATACAGTTTTCCACTTACCCACATACACACACATACAGCTTCCCACTTACCCACATACATACACACATAGCTTCACAGACATTCACACGCACACAACATCACACACATGTCCACACACAGCTTCCCATTTACCCCCCCACCCCCACACAAACATACAGCTTCACAGACATCCACACACACACACATGTCCACACACACAGCTTCACACTAGTCCACACAGGCACACAACCGCTTTATAGTACCCATCGCCCGTCTGCCCAGCGTGTTCGTAGCGCGTTGGACTACGGTGACTATCCCTCTGTGTGTGCGAGTTTAATTCTGCGGGATTGCAGAAAAAGCCACAGATTCTCCAGATTTACGATGTTCGTGGCACTGAACCGAAGGGTTACGATGTCCATGGCACTGAGCCGAAGAGCTGAAAAGCTCAAGTGTTTCTGGATCGGAAAAAAAAATAGTACCCATCCACACATATACACACAGCTTCAGAGTATCCACACACACACACACACAGAGTTTCACAGACATCTACACACACACACAGCTTCAAACGTGTCCACACAGGCACGTAACCACTTCATACACACCCATCCACACACACAACTTCAAACATACCCCCACATCAGTTTCACACACACACACACATCCCTAATACACAGCAACTCCACAAACATCCACACTTACTCAGACAAGCATCCACACATAATAATATACGTTCATCGTACTTTCACACACAGAAGTACACACCCTACAGCTACACACACACACACACAATACATTCATATGGATAAACACACATGTCCCATGCGCCAGACTGACACACAAGTCCCCATGCGCCAGATTGACACACAAGTCCCCATGCGCCAGACTGACACACAAGTCCTCATGCGCCAGACTGGCACACAAGTCCCCATGCGCCAGACTGACACACAAGTCCTCATGCGCCAGACTGGCACACAAGTCCCCATGCGCCAGACTGACACACAAGTCCTCATGCGCCAGACTGACAAAACACTGACACATACCAACGGTTCCAACATATAAGACAACACAGCTCATACGTCAGGTACATTTATGCTCACATATTACATTCAATAATGCACACCCACACAATCTTAACACACCCACACACATCCAAAGACACCTACACGCACCTAAACCACCCACACAGACCCACACACACCCACACCTGCCACATAAAAAACCCACATGACGTCACCAAGAATTCTCTCATTGATCCCATAAACATACATACCCCCCACCCCACCCCCACCCCCCACCCCCACCCCCCACTTGACACATATATTAGAATACACACACACATTCACATACTGTATGTCAATCTTCTTCTTCTTCTTTGCGTTCGTTCTTTACGACCAATTTTAATCACTTTCTTTGTGATGTGTTTGATCTTTGCCAAGAACGTGTACATGTTGCACATTGGTTTGGTAGGCCCTAAACGCATAGACTTCTACATGTTTAGGACATGTGCATCCGATTTCAGCCAAACATTTTTAGTCGCCTTTTACGACATGCGTGGCAGGTAACAGTGGTTCTATTCATTACACCCCAAATTTAGGCCCCGGTAACTACTCGGGCGAGTGTATGTCAATGTATGACACTCCTACATACAAC